>CAKOAT010186265.1:521360-597850 GCA_932364175.1 Eruca vesicaria subsp. sativa | reverse complement strand
GCATCTTAGGTAAGGTCCCGATACGCTTCGTTTATAAAGGATAGATTCCATTATGCAGTATCTTGCGCTTATTGCTTTAAGTTTTCGAGCTTCCCATTTATGGGGGGGGGACCTTGCCCTCCGAAATATACTGCATGATTGGAATCCTCCAGTCCTCTCTTCCTATGATTTTGTCGTGGAGGGAGGAGGGAGGTCCCGGCGCGGGGTCAGGTTCTTGGTTGTTGTTGCGTCCGGAGGTTGTTCTCCTGGGGATGTTTCTTCTGTTAGGTTCGTCGGCACCTAGATCTGGAGGGACGCCTCCAGGTGTGTTATTTGTTTCCGGGGCTGGGATTGTGTCCTCGGTTGGAGTTTCGGACTCGGGGGAATATCTTGTTCTGCGAGTGTTCACTCTCAGGACAAGTGAGCTCGAAGGCTGGACTATGCCCCCGGAGGTGTGCTTTCGAAATTTGTGGGCTTTTGTTTTTGGGAACCAGAATGTGGTTAGGACTTGGGTTGCTGCTGATTCAGAGCAGCTACCTTCTGTTTGCTCTTTCGGTTTGCTATCGATCTCAGCTTTGGTAGCTATGTCGATGCTAGGTTTTTCGATTCCTTCTACGGGTATGATTCCTTTTACCAGGGGATCTGCTGTGGATGCCAACGCAGCCAACGCGTCTGCTGAGGAGTGCTCTCCCCGTGGGATTCTCGTTAGCTCGAATTTAATGAACTGTTTAGTGAGGCTTTGTACCACTTCAAGGTATGCCCCCATTCTTTCGTCCCTGGTTTCATACTCGCCGTGGAACTGGCTAGCTACCAGCTGCGAGTCACTCTAGGTGTTCAGCTCTCGGATTCCGAGGCTTAGGGCGAGTCTTAGCCCTGCGATTAGTGCTTCATATTCGGCTTCGTTGTTTGAAGCATTGAAGCCGAGCCAGTAGGATTGCTCGATGGTCTCTCCGGCTGACGAGGTCAGCCTTAGGCCAATTCCGGAACCTTGTTTTGATGAGGCTCCGTCGACGTATAGGCTCCATTTCGGAGCTTCGGCTATTGGATCTAACTGTTCAGATGATAGCTCAATGATGAAATCAGCGAGGACCTGAGCTTTTATGGCAGCTCGGGGTCTATATTCGATGTCGTACTCGCTGAGCTCTATGGCCCATTTGGCCAATCGTCCTGATTGGCTAGGGCTGTGCAGAATCGTGCATATTGGCTGTGAAGTCATTACGACGATTGAGTGCGATTGGAAATAAGGTCGTAGCTTTCTGGCAGCTGTTACGACTGCCAGAGCTAATTTTTTCATAGTAGG
Source organism: Eruca vesicaria subsp. sativa (assembly GCA_932364175.1). Classification (NCBI taxonomy): domain Eukaryota; kingdom Viridiplantae; phylum Streptophyta; class Magnoliopsida; order Brassicales; family Brassicaceae; genus Eruca; species Eruca vesicaria. Next base: position 596,571 of record CAKOAT010186265.1, on the reverse strand, counting down.
GTATCTAGTTTCAGCGTCTATTAGACTTTTGCTTGTGTAATAGACGGGTCTTTGCTTGTTTTTGCTCTTCTCGTACCAGCACGCCGCTAACTGCAGCAGTTGTTACGGCGAGGTATAGGTACAGGGGTTCTCCTGTTACTGGTTTGGATCGGATCAGAGGCTCGAAGAGGTAAGCTTTTAATTGTTTGAAGGCTTCCTCGCATTTCTCGTCCCGTAGAAACTTCTTATTATTTTTTAGAAGTTTGTAGAATGGGAGGCATTTATCGGTGGACTTGGATATAAATCGGTTCAAAGCGGCGATTCGTCCAGTCAGTCTTTGTACCTCCCTAGTTGTCTTAGGTGACGGAATTTCCAGGAAGGTCGCTATCTGTTTCGGGTTGGCTTCGATACCTCTCTCAGTTACGAGGTAGCCGAGGAATTCGCCCGAGGGAACTCCAAAGGTACATTTTGCGGGGTTTAATTTCATATCGTATTAGTTGAGGATATCGAAGCATTCTTTTAGGTGAGAGATGTGGTTTTCCCCAGCTGAGGATTTAACCAGCATATCGTCAATGTACACCTCCATGGTTTTTCCGAGCTTGTAGCAGTAGGTTCCGCGTTCGGTTATAAATGCGGTTTTTTTCTTGATCTTCAGGATTCATCATGATTTGATTATATCCAGAGAAGGCGTCCATGAAGGACAGGAGCTGGTGGCCAGCTGTTGCCTCAACAAGGCGATCGATGTAAGGTAACGGGAAGCTGTCTTTAGGACAGGCCTTGTTTAGGTCGGTGAAGTCTACACAGATCCTCCACTTCCCGTTTTTCTTTTTCACTACTACGGGGTTAGCTAACCAATCGGGGTAGTGTACTTCACGGATGGACCATGCTTTCGTGAGTCGGTCTACTTCGTCGTTGACAGCTTGGGCTTTTTCGAGGCCTAGCTTACGGCGTTTTTGTTTGATCGGTTTGAAAGTAGGATCTACGTTGAGCTTGTGAGAGGTGACGTTTGGGTCTATACCTCTCATGTCGCTGGTAGTCCATGCAAATGTTTTGACGTTGCTTTTCAGGAAGTCGATCAGTTCCTTTTTTGTTTCGAGAGGTAGCTCTGATCCGATATTCACTTGTTTCTCGGGATCAGCGTCGTCGATGCTAACTCGTTCGGTTAGGTTCCTAGGGGGACCTCGCATATTTTGTTGCATCTCTCGACCTTCCTGGATCTGTAATTGCTATTGAGGTGATTCCTTGAGGATTCTGAATCCCCCCAAGTAACAGATCCTGGAGATCTTCTGGCTACCTCGTACCGTGGTTATCCCGTCTGGTGTCGGAAATTTCACGCATTGGTGATAGGTGGAGGCTACTGCCTTCATCTTATGGATCCAAGGTCTTCCTAGGATCGCATGAAATGGAGAAGGCCGATAATTTCGAAGTCATCTATTTTCATCCCTTTCAGGGCATTATAGAAGATAAGATCGACCGAGCTTCCGGTATCAACCATCAGCTTAGGCACCTCGTAACCTGCTATGTTCAGGGTGACGATTAAGGCGTCATCGTGAGGTCTGTCGAGATCCGACGTCTCACTCTCCCATAAGGAGATTTTAGTATTGGTTTCGGGATTGGGAGGCTTAGATTGAGCTCTAGAAACAGCCTTCCGCACGTGGCTCTTGATTAAGTTAACTGAGTCTTGACATATGTCGGAGCCTCCGAGGATATAATCCACTCTTGAGCTAGGGCTCGACTGAGGCGGGGGTTTGCTTAGGAGGGTCTCGATTTGTAGACTTTTCCCTTGGGGAATTTTCCAAGAATCATGTCCACTCTTTTCTTGGGAGCCGGCGGCGGCGAATCTGTTTCTTTTTCAGGAGATATTTTACGTTTTGGGGAGGTGTCCCTGGGACCTCTTTTCTGGTAAGGAGGTGGCTTTTTTAGTTTCACGTCCTTTAGTTCGCCAGCAACGAATTTAGCTGCCAATTGTCGTTGGAGGTCCCAGCATTCCTCGGTTGAGTGCCCTTTTCGATCGTGATAAGAACAGTGTTTGTTCTCATCGTAGCCTTTTGTCCAGGGGGTTTTGCTTGTCGCAGCAACAGGTTTTTCCTGTTGGACTTCGTCGACAGCATACGAGTGTTCTCCCTGGGTCTGATGGCTCCGAGAGCTCCCTTTTCTGGAGGGTCCTTTTGTTTCCGAGGTTTCACCTTTCGGGTGATTCTGGGATTTCTTATGGATTTTATCCAGTGCGGCCGTTTCCTCCTCCAAGGTAATGTATCTCGATGCTTTGTGAAGAGCATCATCGATAGTTGGGGGAGGGTTAAGCGTTAGCTCGGACCAGAATTCTGATTTATACAAGAGGCCTCTTCTAAGGGCTTCGATAGCAACTTGATCGTTGGGGTTCGAGAGCTTAGTTCGGACTGCTCTGAATTTCTCGATGTAGATTCGTAACGAATCTCCCATTCCTTGCCTGATTTTCCAGAGGTCAGCCTCGGAAGCTTGCTTGAGGATATGGGTTGAGTATTGCTTCATGAAGGCGTTGGTGTGCTGGTCGAAGTTATCTATTTAGTTTGGCTCGAGGCTTGAAAACCATTCGAGAGCTGTTCCGACCAGATTCTCAGCAAAGGTTCTGCAATAACCTGCTTCGCATTCTTCTCTTTTGAAGTGAGCTTTCACTATAGCCAAGCGGAAGGCTCTCAAATGAGCCTTAGGGTCTGAGGTCCCGTCATATTCGAGGATCCTAATTTTTCGAGTATCTCTTATGTAAGAGCTAGCGATTTTGTTTGTGAATGGGGTTCCACGGGTTTCCTCAATCAAGCTCTCGATTTCGGGAGCTGAGCTCGTTGCTTTATGCACTTGAGCGTTCAGCTTTTGGAGAGCTGCGTGAGTTTGCTTCATGTATCGGCGAATAGCCTCAGGTCCTTCTAGGGGAAGGACGGTTGGATCGTTATGATGAATCTGATGAGGAGATTCTTGATGGAGTCGAGCGTCGTCGTTCTCCCAAGCGTTAGGTGGGCTAAATCGCTCGCTAACTCTAGAGCCACCTTGGGGGATGCGACCAGGGGGTGAGCAGCAGGGTCAGCTTCGGCCCTTTAATGAGCGCCCGGATTCAGGGTTACATTCCCAGTCCGATAAGCCGAAGCAGATGTTCTGCCCCCAGAAGGAAAGGATATTCCTTCTCCTGACCTGAAAACAGGTGGAGGAGGTGGCAAGCGTGTGCTCTGGTCAGTAACCTGATCGAGCATAGAGCTGGTTGTTGCTACGTTACTTCCCATAGCGCTAGATACAGGTGGGTTAAATGCGGGAGCTGTCCCAGCATAGGGTGTCTGGAGAACAGGTTTCTGCCTAGCTGGAGCAGTGCTCTTCAAATCGTTGCTGCTGAGCAGTTAGCTGTTGCAACGTACGCTCATTCTCTTGAGCTCTGTCTACTAACTGCACTATCATTCGACGGATCTCAGACAGCTGAGCCTCCGATTGATTCGGAGCGGGTTGACACTGAGGGTTCTCGGGGGCTGTTACCCCGGAGACGATTTTCACTGGAGAACCTTGGGTTAGTTATTCCAGTGGTAGTCTGATCGGGTTGAGCATCAACCAAGGCCGAAAGCTGTTGCTCTGAGCGGTGATCAGTGCATTGAAGCTCCGGGATCAGTGCGTTGGAGCCTCCGTTGTTTGGTGAGCCATAGCTCTGGGAAGGTATCGTATCCAAAGGTCATGTCTTCAATTACAGAAGACCTTTGGATAAGAGATAACAGATCTCAAGACCTTTGGATAAGAGGTCTCGGGACCTTTCGGTAACAGGTCTCGGGACCTTTCGAAAAGAGGTCTCGTGACCTTCAGATAAGAGGTCTCGGGACCTTTCGATAAGAGGTCTCGAGACCTTTCGATAACAGGTCTCGTGACCTTCGGATAAGAGGTCTCGGGATCTTTAGATAGTTGGGCCTGGTTCTGGCTAGGTATTGTATCTGGTACCTGTTTGGTATCGCACCAGGTACCTGTCCGATATCGTACCAGGCTCCGATTCGGCTGGGATCTCCCAAAAGTCTCTTGTTCAGATTCGCGGGGACCTGAGGTTGAGGTCTCATAGAAGCCTCTTGCTCTGGTTCACTGGAAACCTGAGGTTGGATCTCATAGGAGCCTCCTTTCAGATTCTTGGGGACCTGAGGCTGAGTTCTCATCGGAGTCTCTCGCTCTGGTTCACTGGAAAACGGAGGTTGGATCTCATAGGAGCCTCCTTTCAGATTCGTGGGGACCTGAGACTGAGGTCTCATCGGAGCCTCTCGCTCTGGTTCACTAGAGACCTGAGGATGGATCTCATAGGAGCCTCTTGTTCAGGTCCACATAGAGAATTGCAGAAATCTGCACAGATTTTGCACATTGCGGAATGGATTTTGCACGGAACATCTTCTGATAAAACTTTGAGAAAATGGTGTACGCACGGATTTTGCACGAAACGAGTTTCTGATAAAACTTTCAGAAATCTGTAAACGCACGGATTTTGCACGGAACAGTTCTCTGATGAAACTTTCAGAAAACATGTCCCCTCGGATTTTGCACGGTTTCTGATAACACTTTCAGAAACCTGTAAATGCACGGAATTTGGGCGGAACAGTTCTCTGATGAAACTTTCAGAAAACATGTTACCTCGGATTTTGCACGGTTTTTGATAAAACTTTCAGAAACTTGTAAATGCACGGATTTTGCACGGAAAGTTTTTTATAAAACTTTCAGAATTCAGGGTCATCCAAATCATGGTCGATGGGATCCATTCTCAAGTCACGGAGTGAAGGATTCAATTATCTCGTCCCCACAGACGGCGCCAAAATGTGAGGGATAAAACTCACTTTCTAATTTAGGTTAGGTTAAGATTGGGGAGAAAACAATCGTGGGCTGAATCCCTTAAGAACTTAGAGAATGAATTATGATTGTATTGATGAATAATATTTACAAAGATGATTCTGATGAATACAAAGAATATAATCGAATGATTTGAGAGTTACAATGTGTGTGTAAATTTGTAAAAAGCGTGAATGAATCCAGAGAGAGAGAGAGTTTTTCTCTGATCTCCTCCTTCTCCTTAAATAGCTCTCAGCCACGTTTGAAGGATCCTAACCAGCCTCCGAGATTTGCTCCGTGAGTTGGGGGATTCTCAACAGTCTCCTTTTGACCGGGTCCTGCGCAACCAGCCTGAGCTACTCCTGTTAGCTCCTTGTAAATGAGGTCCGGAGCTCTCCTGTTAGCTCCTTGTCAATGAGGTCCGGAGCTCTCCTCCGTGACCTGTTTATAAATGAGGTCCGGAGCTCTCCTCCGTGACCTGTTTTGTTGACGTTCCTTCCTTAGCAAAAACAGCCTTCGGCTTCTTTTTGACTCTTTTCTCAAAAGATTAATTGCCAATGGGCTTACAGTGGCCCATAGTCAACTCTTATCGTTCTAGCCCATTAGTCTCAGCTAGCGGGCCATATTTGGGCCCAACAGTGTCTACAAGGGTTTAGATGTGATTCTGAGAGGTTTCATTCATGGTACTCTGTATTTGCTGGAAGGTTCTACAGTTTCAGAAAATGGTCTGGAACTTTGTTCATCAGAGTTCAATCAGTTTTGTAAGGATGCAACAGCTACTAAGCATCTTACAGTCAGAGATACACCACAGAAAAATGGTGTAGCAGATATAATGAACCAAACTTTTCTAGAGAAAACGAGGTGCATGTTTTCTAATGAAGGTTTGGAGAATAGGAATGGGGATTTTGACAAGCAAGTGGAGCTGCAAGAAGTACAGTCGGTTGAACCGTATCGATCGATGACGGATCAACATTGTCGATCGACGTCAGATGTTCAGTGTCGATCGACGTCGGATGTTCAGTGTCGATCGACATCGGAAGAAGGGATCGAACGATCGACGTCAGACGAGTTCTTTATTTCTGGAAATCAACGTGTTGGATTTGAAGAATGCAGTAATGCTAGAGATAAACCAAGGAGAGTTGATGTCAGGCCACCAGAGAGATATCACTTTGATGATATGGTGGGTTATGCACTGCAGGTTAAACAGGAAGTGGATACTTACGAGTCATCCACTTACAAAAAAGTTGTTTCTAGTTCTGAGTCTGAGAAATTGTTTGTTGCAATGGAAGATGAGATAGATTCTCATGAGAAGAATCATACATGTTTTTTGGTCACACTATCACCTAGGAGAAAGGTTGTAACTCCCAAGTGGTACAAGAGGTGTGACAGATATATGGTCAAGTTGGGCTACGACATGAGTCCTTATGACTGTTGTTTTTACATAAGCAAGGTGGAGGATGTTTCGTGTATCTACCTGGTGTTGTATGTAGATGACAAGCTGATAGCTTCCAAGAAGATGTATGATGTTCAAAAGCTGAAAGAGCTGCTGAATTCTGAGTTCGAGATTTTCTGGTACCTTAAGGGTACATCTGATGTTGGTCTTGTCTGTGGAGACAAGGATCCAAGACTGGTTACTGGTTATTCTGATTCAGATTATGCAGGAGATGTGGACAGCAGGAGATCTATGACTGGTTACGTATTTACTTTGGGTGGTTATGTTGTGAGCTGGAAGGCGACTTTGCAGTCGACGGTGACTTTGTCTACAACTGAGGCAGAGTATATGACATTGACAGAAGCTGCTAAGGAGGCAATAAGGTTGAGAGGATTGGTCAGTGATCTTGGTCTTCATTATGATCAGGCTACTATGTTCTGTGATAGCTTGAGTGCTATCTGTTTAGCCAAGGATCAGGTTCATCATGAGAGAACCAAGCATATTGATGTGAGATACCATTTTCTGAGAGATGAGAAGAGGATTGAAGTGGAGAAGGTAGGAACAGCTGATAATCCTGCGGATATGTTCACTAAGCCGGTTCCTCACAGCAAGTTCAAGCATTGTCTTGATTTGCTGAACATCTCAAGCTGTTAATCTGGCCTGATGGGCGTCTGGCCCTAAGGGGCATCTGGCTCTGAGGTGCATCTGGTCTGACGGGACATCTGACTTCTGAGTTCGACGGAACATCTGAGACAAAAAAGAGAGTCTGTTACATCTGAGCACGAAGAAGTGCATCCTGGTACATCTGATTATGGAGGATTCAAGTCAAGGTGGAGATTTGTTGAAATATGCCTTGAATCTACATCGGTCGATCTAGGAGTCATGGATCAGTCGATCTGGCCGGACACGTATCGATCGATACAAGAGCTTTCGTATCGATCGATATTGTGTCAAATCCGAGAAAATATGGAAAGTTTCATTAAACGTTTTCATATATATATTTAGCGTTTTACCCTATTCTGTAACACGAGTTGAACTCTGAAAAACTAGCCTCCACTAATAAAGTACTTCTTTTGCCCGTGGATTAAACCACGTTAAATCCCTGTCTCTTTTTTTCTGTTCATCTATTTTGTTAATCTGTTTCTTCTCACATTTGTCACAACACATATTTCTACCCACTGATTATATAACTTTTATAAATCAAAGTTTCGCGCCGAAAGATTATAGCGTGCAACTAAAGGGTTATTCATGAGTATAATTTATTACGAGTTGCCAGCTTTAATCCACTTATTAGCTACCACGTGTGAGAGCCATCTTAAGACATTATTTGGACTGTAGCGAAAGTGCTTTATCATTTTGTAAAGACTAAAGAGTATGAGCCTTATGACTAATCTAATCGAATCTCTTTATTTATTATACTGTATGTGTGTTACTTTCCATGCTTATTTGTTTGTTTACATAAGGCTAATTAAGGGTTAGAATGCTAGAACTTTGCTGACCAACATTTCAATAAGAAAGATTTGGGTGTATCAATAATGTACCTATACAAAGCCTATGAAATCCATTTTAAGAGAGTTTGTGCTTTAATGAAAAGAAGTTAGATAATATTCCTTGAGGTCAAGTGAGCATATGAAATCAAAGGTCTATATTTTATGTACACTACTACTACTATTGAAACGTAAACAAAAAGATTCATGACTATATTAATATCTAAAAACTCACAACTTCTCAAGTTATGTTACAATTCCTTATATAGAAGAAGGTAAAATCCTAAGCTCATTAGATAAACATCATTTTTCACATAACTCCTAAACTCAAGTAAAACACAACTTATAGATAACTCTTATCCTAATCTCATTAGAATAATTTCTCTCCTAAGTTATCTCAAGCTTATGTCAACAATCCCCCCCCCCTTAAATTTGAGGACATCTTTAGACACATTTTGAACTCCAATCATATCTCTCACCTCCTTGAAACTTATCCTCCCAAGTTCCTTAGTTAGGATATCAGCCTCTTGCTCCTTCCCTGCTACATGCTCGACAATCACATGTCCATCCTCCACACACTCTTATGAAATGAAACCATCAATAAATGTGTTTGTTGCGCCCGTGAAAGACTGGATTCTTAGTCAACGCGATCGTCGATTTGTTATCAATACGAATGACCACCTTCCTCGTCTCGTCGTCTGTAATCTCTTCAAGAAGCTCATGTAACCAAAGTGCATGTTTTTCGGTCTCAGTGGCTGCCATAAACTCGGCTTCATTAGAGGACAAAGCAACAATCTCTTGCTTTTGTGAGCACCAAGTTATTGGACAGTCATTGAGATAAAAGATGTGTCCAGTTGTGCTCTTCCCATCATCTGGATCCACATTATAACTTGCATCACTATATCCCACGAGTTCTTGTTTCCCATCGTTCCTATAGAAAAGACCAAGAGAGCATGTCCCCTTTAGATACCTTAATACTTGCTTTAGTGCAACTCCATGTGACGCCTTTGGATCATGCATATAGCGTCTTAGGACTCCAACACTTTGCGCTAAGTCAGGTCTGGTGTGAATTAAGTACCGAAGACACCCAATGTTTCTTCTAAACGCTCTTTCGTTAATTGCTTCTTTAGATGAGGCTTTTGATAACTTGAGACCAGCTTCCATCGGAATGTGAACAGCATTGCACTCAGTCATACCCGTCTCCTCGAAAATCTTAGCTGCAGATCACTCATGTTTCAAGATCACTCCTCCTTGCACCTGAAGAACTTCAATACCAAGATAATAATTGAGTTTCCCGAGATCACTCATCTCGAATTTTAATGCTATCTCTCGCTTGAACTTGAATTCACATATATCCTTTAGACTTGAGCCTGTAATGAGTAAATCGTCAACATATACTGCGACAAGAAGTAGTGATTTCGTTTTTCTTCGTCGAAAAATGATGGTTCTTTTGATGATTTGACAAAGTTAATCTCCTTAAGAATCTGATTCAGCTTGATATTTCACGCCCTTGGATATTGCTTTAAGCCATACAGAGCTTTATGTAACTTGTAAACCTTGTTCTCACTTTCTTTTATCTTGAATCCCTCAGGTTTAGATACAAACACTGCTTCTTGCAGCTCGCCATGCAGGAAAGTTATTCTAACATCAAGGTGATGTATCTCCTACCCTCTTGAAGCGGCTAGTGCTATGATCACTTGTAATGTCTCCATCCTTGCTACGGGAGAAAACACCTCCTCAAAGTCCACACAATGACGTTGTACATAGCCCTTTGCAACAAGCCTAGCTTTGTACTTGTTTATGCTTCCATTGGCATTGTTTTTACTTTGAAGATCCACTTTAAGCCAATGGCTTTGCATCCATCAGGAAGATCGACGAGAGTCCACATATGATTCTTCTTGATCGATTTTATTTCCTTTTCACAAGCATCTCTCCATACCTTCTCTATTTTGACCTCATTCCAGTCCCATGGTTCCTCATTAATCAAGAACAAAATCAGTTCTACCTCTTCCATAGCTTCTGAATGTAAAACATAATCATCTAAGTAACTTGGCTTCACACTCTCTCTTGTCGATCTTCTCAATACAGGGTGCCCCTCAGACTTTTCATGCATCTCAGTATCACTTGCTGCTTCATCTTCCTCGCTAGAGTTATGATGGTCGTCTTTCTTATCACCAGTATTAACATCATTATCTAGAGTTTGTGTCTCAGAAAGTGTGATAATTATTGAGTTGTGTCTCCTTCTCACTTGAGTTCAACTTCCATACTCTGTTCTCATCAAAAACAACATCTTGGCTTACCACGATTCTCCTCTTATTTGGATCATACAGCCGATACGCTTTTGACCCTGGCTCGACTGCTAGATGCACCAATGCTCGAGACCTGTCATCCAGCTTTCTCAGATGCGGTACCTCATTTCTTGCAAAGCAAACACAGCCAAATACACGTAGGTTCTCAACGTTTGGCTTCCTTTTCTTAAGACATTCATAAGGTGTCATGTTCTTGAATGTACGCGTTGCCACTCTATTGATGACATATGTTGCATGTCTCACTCCTTCTCCCCACAAGTAATTTGGTACCTCCATGGATTTCATAATGCTTCTTGTCATCTCCATCAGAGTCCGGTTTTTTCTCTCAACGATCCCATTCTGCTGGGGAGAGTAAGGTGCAGTGAGATGACGATGTCTTCCTTGATTATCACAGAAGTTCTTGAACTCGTTGGATGTGAATTAACCTCCTTTATATGTCCTGAAAGTCTTGATATTAGTTCCAGTTTCTCTCTCAACGAGTTGCTTAAATTTCTGGAACTTAACAAACGCTTCACTCTTCTCTTGTAACAGAATTGACCACATGTACTGTGTGTGATCATCAATTAGCACAAATATGTATTTGTTTACTCCCGCCGTTGATGGTGATATTGGTTCGTAGAGATCACCATGTACAAGTTCAAGTACTTGTGTGGCTTGGTAAGAAATTGCACTTGGAAAGGTTGCTCTGGTTTGTTTCCCTAAAAGACATGAAGCACATGTTTCCTTCTCAATGCTTATGTTAGGTATGCTAGTAACCATCTTCTTGCTCATCATAGACCTCATGTTCTTTAGAACCACATGTCCAAGTCTTGAGTACCAGAGTGCAGAGTCACTGTTCTTCGTAAGTAGCAAACACTTTGTATTATCGACTTCCATGACAACCTTGTATAGCCGATTTCTGGACCTGATAGCTTTTACCAGCAAATTTCCTTCTCGGTCATACAACATGAGATAGTTCTCTTTCATTTGTACGTCACATCCAGCCTCTATTGTTTGCCCAAGACTAATGATATTACTCCTTAGATCCGGTATAAAGTAGACATCACCCAAGATTTTTCACTTTCCATCTTTACTTATGAAGAGAATCGATCATTTCCCTTTTATATCTATGCGTGAATCATCACCGAACCTCACCTTCCCTGTGACCTTTTCATCAATTACAGAGAAATAATTTTGATTCCCTGAAATATGATTGCTTGCCCCATTGTCTAAGTACCAGACATTGTCTTGGTCAGTGTGCGTATCAAACTTGCTTGGTGTCACATTCTCCTCATTGAGATACACTAGTTCATTCACAATCATTTCCTCAGCTTCCCGTGTACTATAATTATCATTCTCTTGTGTCTCTTGTAGCTTAAGGAGGCGGTCAGGACAGTTGTAGGCATAATGACCAGTTTTGTCACAGCGATAACATACTACTCTCGAGGTATCTCTTCCTTGTTTCTAATCTCTCTGATTACTAATTCTTCCTCGTCCCTTCCTTTATAGTTGGAGAAACGTCCACCTTCTCCTCTTCCTCTGCCGTAGCCATCTTGGGAACCTTGAGTATCCATATTGGCATACATAAGTTTTCCCTGATCTTCCTGAGAATCGTCTTCTTGGCACCTCTCCTCATAGGCTTTTAGTCTTCCCACTATGTCCTCAAAAGTAATGGTGTTGAGGTTGAGAACTTTCTCAAGAGCAGAAACAATCTGTATATACTTCTTCTTCGGGAGGCTACACAGGAACTTCTTCACTAGCTTTGGCTCATCAATGTCTTCTTCTAAAGCTGAGGCCTTTGAAGATATCTTTGTAACCCTTCTTGAGAACTCATCTATTGTTTATGTATCTTTCATCTTTAGCCTGTTGAAATCATCCATTAAGGTCTGCAACCTAGCTTCACGGGTCCTATCAGCTCCTACATACCTCGCTTTTATCGCTTCCCAAACTTCTTTCGATGTCTTAAGACTGCCAAACTACAAGAGTAGAGCTTTTGGTATGGACTGAAACAGTAGGGCTCGAGCCATGTTGGTCTTCTCTCCATCATCTGATCCTGGAGCGATTTTCTCCTACACTTTATGAACCTTGAGCATCACATCCATCTGCATGCTCCACACCGTATAATTTGTGGTGTTAAGCATCAGACATTGTATCGCTGAAAGACCACTTCCCTTCGGTTTGATTCTCGTCACAACTAGATTCTTGTCTCCCATATTTTTGTTGCCTCACAACAATTGTGTTTTAGCCTTTCAATAATGCTCTGATACCAAATATTGAAACATAAACAAAAAGATTCAAGACTATGTTTCTCAATAAGTACTCACTTATATTAATATCTCAAAACTCACAACTTCTCAAGTTATGTTACAACTCCTTATATAGAAAAAAGGTAAAACCCTAAGCTCATTAGATAAACATCCTTTTTCGGATAAATCCTAAACTCAAGGAAAACACAACTTATAGATAACTCTTATCATAATCTCATAAGAATAACTTCTCTCCTAAGTTATCTCAAGCTTATGTCAACAAATACTCAATAAAAAAAAATAAAAGATAGCATTGGAACATTTAAGATATATAAAGTATAACCATTGCAAAATAAAGTATTTTCTGTTGAAATTTCAAAATTTGACCAAGTTTGAGAGTCACCGGTCACTACTAGAAATGCATCGAACCTTAAAACGAATCTGTATGATATCTCAGAAATTTCTAAACTTTTCTGTTCTCTTTCCATTTTTAATGAACACTAGGTGGTTGCCCGCGATTTCGCGGGTATAAATATTGTATGAAAATTATATGTTTTGCTTACAATTCTATAATTTTAAATAAGAATCATAAATATTAAAAAAAAAAATCTTTTAACTTTCAATAGTTTGTTAATCAAAAGCTTGATATTATATAATCTCAAAAGTGTTTCAAAAAGGGTTTTGAAATGTAGTTATAATTCTATAAATTTTAATATAAGTTTTCAAATATTTTTTATGACATAATTTCTAATTAACATAAAAATGAAGATTATTGAAAAAAAAAATCTATTTTATAACATTTTCTATTCTTTATTTTTTTGGCTACCACTTTATTTTACTTATTTGCAAATTAGTTATAAAGTTTTCATAATTTGTCAAATCACAGATCACTCTTTCTCATTCATTTTATTTATTTATTCTTTAATATAAAACTCAAAATTGGTTAGCAAAAAAATTTACCCTTAAAGTATTTCCAATCATCACACTATTTTATCAAACACTCATTCATTTGAGAAAAATGTTTTTATTAAAACAAACATATTTAAATATCTTTTGAATTTATTATTTTCATTTATTTTCAATTAGTTTAATACATACATATTTTACTTAAATCTGATTAACTAATTATATATAAAAAAAATTCAAATTTCAAATAACTTAATGTCGTTGTTTTAGACGTATATACTTAATATTAATGTGAGAATTAATATTAAATTAAAATAAAATATTTTTATTTGTATAAAATGTTTTTGTTTTTATAAAATTTGTTAAAAATTTATTATCATCAATTTTAAAATATTATTATATCGCAAAAAATACATATGATTATTTTTAATATAAGTTTTCTTAGTATCCATTTACGTTATATTTTCCATCTTCGAGCTTATCAATTGTAGAACTAGTCATTTTATTGATCTTCCTTACTCAATTTAACTCGATGTTTTAAAAACACATGAAATTAGTTACTCACATTTATAGTAATATGTAAAATGAATGTATCTCGACAAACAAATAAAAATAAATACAGAAGAATATAAAAACCAAGAACTCAACAAACATACTTTACTATTCTTCCCTCCTGTTTTTTTTATTTTTGTCTCCTTTCTTTTTTTTCTATTAAAACATAAGCATGCAAACTTTATTATAATCAAAGCTATTCGAGTTATATTATTAGAGTATTAAGTCTTGTATTAATATAAGGTTCCAGTTTTAATTTTCTATTAGAATAAATCTTGATTATTATAATTTTATATAACTTACTACATAATTTTATGATTTCAAATATAAAAAATAATTTAATCATTTGTAAAAGTGATAATTCAACTATAATATTATATTGTCACTGAACAATGATTGAATTTTTTTAAACTGTATATTTGATTTTGTTTTCATTCCTTTGACACATTTTATAATATATATATATATATATATATAGTGAGTGAGCTGTAATTAATATTATTAAGTTTAAATTAACTAGTTTTCTGCAGTCAACGATATATTATAGAGTAATTTAGCCAAATATACCAAAAGAATAAACTATTTAGGAATTTGCTATATTTGGGGGGGGGAGTAGTGATGCGGGAGGAGATAGAAGAGGGAAATAGAGTATACAGCTAAATATAGGGTTTGTGTGTGTATGGAGAATATTCTTTATTATATCCTGACTAATATAAATATATTTAAAACAATTTATATAATTGTTTATGTAGTATCATATGTATTTATATGTATATTATCAATTTATATAATGTAATCTATAATATTTAATTGTTTCTAAGTACAAATTCTGTTAATTCATTTATATTTAAAATATTTAATTATTTGTTTCGAAACATATATTAGATTAGGTAATTCTGAGATTTTTCCTTTTAAAAACTATCACCCAATCAAATTATAATGTTTAATTGAAGAATTCACTTATGAGTGACACGTCAGCATTAGCAACTAAAATGACTTCTCATTTAATATATAGAGGACTAGTTGGAAAAAGATTTTTGTTGCTTAATAATTTTATTTTTGAAAAAAATGATGGAATAGGTGACTTGTATTTTTGGGTGTATCTTTAGTGACTTGTGTCTGAAAGTGAAATACGAAGAGCTGTCCACGTGATCTGTTTGTATCGTGTGTTCACATTCCTTTTACTTCTACATAAATATTAAGAGTCTTAATTGCTGGAAAAAAAGATTAAAAAGTCTTAATCAGTGGATTGCATAACATCACTAAATTATGTATGTGAAAGTATTATCTAAATTCTGAGTATTAAGTTACATTTGGGTATAAAGACAGAAAATTGTTAAAGTGAATCATTAACAATTACTGTTTGAAGAATTACCTTACTTTCTCATTTGATTACATTTCTTGATAAGCCATCCGATGTAATCACTATTGAGGAAAAATACAAACTTGCCAACGATATAGTAGGTTAACAGAATTATCTACAAGCTTACAAGTTACACAACACATTCAAGATTTTTCTTCTGAGTTTTCAAAGGAAAATAAATAACTCCAAAGTATTATTAGCAATAGTTGTTTTAGAAATAAGATGACGTGGTGGCTCCTAATACCTTTATTTTTTTCCTCATTCGCAATGCCTTATCATTCAAGTCAACCTCGAATTACAACACGTGCTGTTCGTAAAATATATGTAGGAACGAATTCAACTAAGTAATTTAATCTAGTCTTCTGTTTTTTATGCTGGTGCCGTCTATTTGGATAATCTAAAATAATGGTATATCTTATATTGTAAACGCACTTTGAGCAATATATTTAACGTTGTCACTTTTGTGGAGCGCCATAAGAAAACTTTTTTGAGAAAATAATTTTTTTAAGCCAAATAGCTTTGTATATTGTCCCATTAGGTTAATTTGATTTATTTATTGTTTCATTAGGTTAAATATTTTCTAAATGGTAATCTTACCCTTAAATTATATAGTTTTAGTTATTAATTCGTAATTAGGTTAATTATAATTATAAAAATGATTTTTTTAATAAATATTAAAATATAATATTATTTTAAAAGGATAAAATAAAAAATGTATATATTTGCTATATTTTGGGAAGGGTGTAAATATAATAAATATATTTTTTAATTTTGTATTTTTTAATAAATTTTTTAAAAAAAATTAATTAATAAATTAAAATTATACACTTCGTCCACAGTAATATTCCATCAGATCAAAAAAAAATTCGGATGGGTTTCCATATTTACACCTCATCCACAGTAAAATTTAAAAATGAATAAATATTTTTTTTTTTAAAAAATTGAATTTTAAATATGGAAACCGAATATTTCCTAATATATTCTTGCTATATTTTCGGATCTAATATATCTGTAGAATTCAGATTCTACTAAAGGTAGAACTGTGTACAAAGATATATAATCAGTTTCTATATGTATTAGAACGTTGTGAGAATGTAGATTCCGATTTCTACTAGTTTTAGATTTAAGTAAAAGTTTATATTTCAATTTCTACTTTTATTAGAACTCTATAATAAGCGTGGAATGTGTATTCCAAACTATTTTAGATTTGTGTTACCTCCGTAGAAAACATATTCTGCAGTTCGTAGAAATAGTGAAAAAAGTGGATTCCGTATTCTAATCCGTAGTATACGGATTCTAATTTCGGTAGAATAATATATGAAATTATTATTTACACATTTTTAAAACAAGAAAAAAATATCACTATATGGATATAGGGGTTTCATCATTTTGTTCTATTTTTTTTTAAAACAAATTGCTTCTTAAATCTATTTTTTTAATAATTTTGGAAATAAATAAAGGGCATTAGAGTCAAAATTGGTACAAAATATAATTTAGACTAAAGGGACAATGTCCAAACCTATTTGGTCTAAAAAACAGTTTCCCCAACTTTTTTTATGTTTTCGTTATTGTCGTTGTTGTAAGTTGGTGTAATCCTGCTTAGTCCTAATCTGCAGCATGTACATGATCAACATCCAACATAAATGTTCAGGAACTTAACTCCCCAAAACGAGATTTGCTGGTAAATATGGTTTATGTTCGAGGAAACAGTGGCAAGTGTTATCAACGACTAATCATAAAAGAATTGACCTAAGAGCATCTCCAAAAAGATTTTCTATTTTAAAATTTCTAAAATTCTATATTTGAAGTTTCAAGGTGTTTTTTCCAAAAATAAAACTTCAAATTTAACTTCAAAACTATTTATATTTTACATTTTGATCCTTTTATTTGTCATAGTTAATATAATTTCATAATACATTGATAATTAACAAACATATATATATATATATATATATATAATCATACAACAATATTAATTAATAAAAGCTTACACTAAAATATAAAATTATAAATACCTATACATGATTACTACAAATAGAATACTACATTTTGTTGTTGCCTAATTTTAAGATATTTAAAAATACTAAACCACAAGCAATTATTTTAAATTTTATTATAAATTTTAATGTAGTTTTGTATCTAAAACTTAAATTAATAAAAGGTAAAAGTTAATTTGAAATATTTATGAGATATAAAAAAAAGATAAGGATTAAAACGATAAAAAAAATATTTATGAAATTATAAATTTTATTTGTAGTTGTAAGGACCAAAATGCAATTAAAAAGATGAAACTTCAAATTTAGAATTTTGAATATTGAAACTTCAAATATCGAGTGTCATTCTTCAAAACTTCAATTTGAAATTTTGAAGTTTTTTTTTTAGAGCAAAAATCTCTATATTTGAAGTTATAGAATTTCTTTTGAAGATGCTCTAAGAATCACATATGAAGCGTTCTAGATATATATCCACAATCTAATCATATAAAGTTTTATGATAAATCATGTTTGAGGAAAGAGGGGAGATATCAACTGGAATTGGGGATTCTTTGAATAGACTAATTAAAATCGAGTCAACTAAAGACAAAAAGAAATTATGACTTAAGAAAATTAGGTAAGATTGATAAAACACGTTGTAGATCTGCTAATTGACGTCAACTCAATATCAAAATCTTTCTTTGACGATCCTCGCTTTGAAATTGAATTCCCAGCTAAAGCTTAAAAATATAGATAATTTGCTGATACATCTCAAGTGGAGTCTATATTAGTGATTTATCCATGATGGGATTTATCCATTTTGCATGACGAAATTACCCTTCATTTTACATGCATGTGACTTTCTGTCTCCTGACATACTCTCTCTTCTGACACTCTCTTTCCCATAGAATTGACAACCTCTCTTTCTTTGTGTAAAAATTTATTATTTCGAAAAAAACTTATTACTATTTTACACTGTTTTTATGAATCTAAATCATTTTAATTACATCACATTCTGAAAAAAATCAGCATTGAAATTTTTTTTTAAATCGCCGAGATGTTAACACTTATATTAGCTGTTAACAAATAATGTAGATGTCAACAAAAGTGTTAACTATTACCAAATACATGTACCAAATATATTAACAGAGGCATTAACTGTTAATAAATTTTGTAAATGTTAACAGATGTGTTAACTGTTAATAAAGACAAGTATTACAAGTGTTAACAAAGATGTTAGTTGTTAATAAATTTTGTAGATGTCAACACATGCGTTAGGTATTATATGTTAATAAATAAATATTCTGGAAGTTTCATTTCTCTATCAAAATGAGTAAACTTAAAATTCATTTACATATAAAATTGTAGATGAGAAAAAAAATCAAGAAAAAAATAGTGTAAAAAGAAAGAAATGAATATCAAAAAGAGATGTGTGAAAAATATGTGTGGTTTAAAGAAAGAGAGGAATAATCGTTGGAGAGAGTGTCAGATATAGGCAATAGGATTCAGAAGGTCATTTTCTTCCAATCTCTATAATATTATTTGAGAAGTCACTTTCATATGTGGCGCGCTCATGTTGACTCTTACACCGGTTGATTACTATGATACCCTTGATGAATATATTTAAATAGTATATTTAAATAACATTATTAATTTTATGTTTAGTTTCCTTTTTAAATCATTCCAAAAAACTTTTATAATAAAATAGAAAAAAATTATTAAATTTAAAAACGAAAATATATGTTTATATAATATGATTTCATTAAAAGGAAAGTTCACAAAATAGTAATATACTATCAAAATAGTAAAATAGTATTATTAATTTTGTATTTAGTTTCCTTTTTAAAAATTTCCAACTAAAATTTATAATAGAAAAAACATCTATAAAATTTAAAAGGAAAAATTAAAAACGAAAATATATGTTTATATAATATGATTTCATTAAAAGGGAAAATTAACAAAANTTCACAAAATAGTAATATACTATCAAAATAGTAAAATAGTATTATTAATTTTGTATTTAGTTTCCTTTTTAAAAATTTCCAACTAAAATTTATAATAGAAAAAACATCTATAAAATTTAAAAGGAAAAATTAAAAACGAAAATATATGTTTATATAATATGATTTCATTAAAAGGGAAAATTAACAAAATAGTAACATCTATTAAAAATATTTTAAATAACATAAAATGTACTTTTTAATTGATAAAATACTTTCTTTATATCTGTATTTTATTATATGAAAATATTTATTTTTATATAATGTGATTTCATAACAAAAAATTCACACATATAATTTTGATATTTGAAAAACAAAATTTACTTTTAAACATAATTTTAAGTAACATAAACAAGTATATGTTTTTATTAACTAAAATAGTTTTTAATTAAAATTATTGAATATTTTATTTATTTTCATATATTTAGTTGACTATAGTATCTTTCAAACTAAAGCAAAAAAAATATCTATAAATTAAATTGTACTTATATAATATGATTTCTCAAATACAACCACAATTTTTACTGCTTATTTTTAATAGAAATTAAAATATTTTTTTAACAATAAACATCTTTTAATCAAATAATTATAAAATATTTTAAAATATCATACCACTATATACTTTAATGACATAGATATGTTATATTCTATCATTATTTATATTATATGTTTCTTAATTTTAATTTTTTTTAAAAATTTTATGTTTGTGTAACTTAATATAACCATAATAAAAATACCAAAGCAAATCCGAATTCTCATTTTTAAGATTATTTAAAATAATTTCAGTTTATCATTCAATAAATCTAAGATATAAAATTATTTAGAATTTATAAAATATTTTAGTTATTGTAAATATTGATATGTGTTCATAAATCTCCAAAAATATATGAGTTACTTAAGTATGTAACTTCCTACTGATTATTGCTTTATTTTCTACTATATTTTAAAGAAACATATAACTTGATAAATATTATGAAAATACGTGCACATTTAAATGATAAATAATATTAATTTAATTTGATTTATTTTGTGAAATTTATATATATGCATGAGACTTCAAAGAATATCTTTATATCGATTGATGTAATTTGAAATCAAAATTATTTTATATTTCATTATAGGCATAATATATCTTAAGTTATAAATAACTTTTCTAAAATATATTGACATCTGAGACAGCAAACAACCTAAAAGTAAATAATAGAATTAAACAAAATTTAATATATTTAGAATAAAAAATGTTATAGTTGAATTCAGATTAAAAAACGTTGACTAGATATAATATTTCTAAAATAATATGTCTAATTAAAGTAAAATAATATTATTAATATAAATCATGTGTGCAAATTATAAATTAATTGAAAATTAAAAGTAAATAGTAATCAATTATTATAGTATATTTACTTAATAAATATTTATACCCGTGCATAAGCACGGGAAAATCATCTAGTACCAACCAAATTGTCAGAAAAATTGTTTTAATGTCAATTCATATGTATTTGCCTAATATGAACTTCGATTTTAGGCATTTACTTAATTTTCTCTTAAAACTAAGCAAGATAATGGATGCGTCAGTACATTGACCATACGTACATAGTCAACTTTTTATTTTATACTCTTCACCATCTGTGGGAAAAGATAATGGTTATTGGACCCATATATCACAGCTATTTCTTGTATACCATTTATAGAGATTTTTTTTTTTTTGATAACTCAGGTGTTCAGGGTTTATTTAGAGACCCGACTATCCCCCGAAAAGGTCCTGACGGCCAAACGGAAACCATGTTAAATCCGCTGTGACCGGGACTCGAACTCGTGATGGCGGGCACCTCGGCCGAGGTTCATTTACCACTAGACCACGAGGCCCGGTTCATTTATAGAGATTTTCTTTTGAAAAAATACTTTAGTGGCTTCTCCACATTTCCTTTTCAATTCGTCAAAATTACATTTGAACTCGTTTTCCCCGGAAGTACATAGCAACAAGGTCAGAAGATACAACCATGAAACCATATACGGTCTGGTCCGTACGTAGAATGTTTTGCATTTTATATGTAGTAGATATTAACATTAATCTGATTTTTTACTAGTTTGACAAAAAAAAAAGAGTATACGACACACGTGGCCATGGACAGAAGTACGAATAGACAAATGAGAGATGGAGAAAGAGAGACGTAAGTATCGATCTAGCCAACGGTTCATATGCAAGAATAATAAGGTTCTTTGCGTTTTTTTACCAATACATCAGACAAATGTTAGGCGCACGTCCTTTTCTCTTGTCTATTTCTTTCTCCTTTCGTGAACTTTCTTTCCTTTGTAATTCTCATATACATGAATAATTTTATAATTACTAGTTTCATATTCCCCGCGCAAGCGCGGAGCCGGAATCATTATGTTTGCGTGTATTTTTTCCGATTGTTGGTTTAGTGGATTCTTCTAATGACACCAATTAACAATGAAATGGAAAATTTCATGTTTTTATATCGTATGTCAAAACTTGATATAATTCTATATTTATAGTATTTATATTTGTATTAAACGATTTATCAATATGAAAATAACCTTAATTAAGTTAATATTCGTTGTTTAAGTTTCATTAGATAGGTTTTTATATATGGTTTTTTGTAAGTTTCGGTTTTGTTCATAAATGATGNGTATGTCAAAACTTGATATAATTCTATATTTATAGTATTTATATTTGTATTAAACGATTTATCAATATGAAAATAACCTTAATTAAGTTAATATTCGTTGTTTAAGTTTCATTAGATAGGTTTTTATATATGGTTTTTTGTAAGTTTCGGTTTTGTTCATAAATGATGTGGCATTTTTATCTACGGAGTCATCGACTGTTGGAATTCATTCGCCGAAATCTGGAGTCGGTGGTGAGAAATGTTTTCAATGAAATTATAGTAGTTATTAAAATGTAAGAGAAATTACATATTCATTAAATAAATAACTTACTTAAATTTTGTTGTTTATTTTATTTTAGTTCACATACAATTTTTTTTGAAAAATATTAGGAATGTGTTAAATGTTATTTATATGCGAAGTAAGGTTTATAGGAATAGTTATGCTAAAATATAGTTTTTAGTGTGTAAAAGTAGGTGTGTTTTTTTTTTTGCTGTAAATAGTTTTATATCGTAGTTCAAAACTTGATATAATTCTATATTTATAGTATTTATATTTGTATTAAACGATTTATCAATTTGAAAATAACCTTAATTAAGTTAATATTCGTTGTTTAAGTTTCATTAGATAGGCTTTTATCTATGGTTTTTTGTAAGTTTGAGTTTTGTTCATAAATGATGTGGCATTTTTATCTACGGCGTCATCAACTGTGAGAATCCATTCGTCGGAGTCTGGAATCAGTGGTGAGGAATGTTTTCAAGGAAATTATAGTAGTTATTAAAATGTAAGAGAAATTATATATTCATTTAATAATAACGAAAATAATTAATTTTTGTTGTTTTATTTTATTTTATCTCACATAGAAATTTTTTGAAAATATATATTAGGAAATATGTGCAATGATTTAACTTTTTGAGCTCCTAATCTATATTATTCAACCTTCATTAAGCCATCCACGTATGCACCTGCGTGGAATTCACTTTTGTGTTTTTTTTTTGTCTGTTTGTTTTTGGATTTATTTTTTATTATTTTTGGGTTGAGCTATATTATAATAGGATAGTTTTAAGGTTCTTTAAGCCATCCGCGTAGGCAACCACGTGAGACTTGTTTTTTTTGTTTTTTGTTTTATTATTCGTTTTGGATTTATTTTTAACTATTTTGGGTTTGAACTTATTAAGGTTTAGGGTTTATACAACTATTTTGATCTTTAAAACAATAAACCAAAAAAAAAACATAAGAACCTTATAAACAAAAAGCCCGTATGATAATAACCTAAATAAAAAAATCAAAAATACATGATATCTGAGAAATTATATATTCATTTAATAATAACGAAAATAATTAATTTTGTTCTTTTATTTTATTTTATCTCACATACAAATATTTTGAAAATATATATTAGGAAATATGTGCAATGATTTAACTTTTTGAGCTCCTAATCTATATTATTCAACCTTCATTAAGCCATCCACGTATGCACCTGCGTGGAATTCACTTTTTGTGTTTTTTTTGTCTGTTTGTTTTTGGATTTATTTTTTATTATTTTTGGGTTGAGCTATAGTATAATAGGATAGTTTTAAGGTTCTTTAAGCCATCCGCGTAGGCAACCACGTGAGACTTGTTTTTTTGTTTTTTGTTTTATTATTCGTTTTGGATTTATTTTTAACTATTTTGGGTTTGAACTTATTAAGGTTTAGGGTTTATACAACTATTTTGATCTTTAAAACAATAAACCCAAAAAAAAACATAAGAATAAAAAATAAAAAAATACATGATATATGCGTGGTTTATAAACAAAAAGCCCGTATGATAATAACCTAAATAAAAAAAATCAAAAATACATGATATCTGCGTGGTTTGAACCCACAATCTTGCATACTTAATTAGACACCTTATACCACTTGGCTAAAGTGTATTTCATTGTTTGTGACCATCTTACCAAGACTATGTGTGTTTAAAAAACATTTTTATGATGATGACATTAATTGGTTTATGCATGAGAGTAGTGGGAATTGAACCCATGTCCTTGGCGACCAAACATGGGGTCTTAGACCACTTGGCTAAACTGATATTCTTTGTTTGTAATCCTTTTAAAAAAATTATCTATTTTAATATAAAAATGTGGGACCCACAATCTGCCTATGTGGACACCTTAAGGAGCCTTTAAACTGAATCATTATAATATAGATTTGTGTATGCTATACATATATTAATATACAAAAAGAACATTATCACAAGACAACTTTTAATTGGACGGTTGGAAAGATAACATCCAGTTTTAACCAACATGTATAGTAGGCCTGGGTATTTTACCCGGATCTAAAGACTCGATCCAGAACTGAACCGATCATTTTATCCTATTGGGTCTTGATGTGGAGGATCCGTGGGTCTTGGACCCGAACCGACCCAAACCCGAGACCCGATGAGGTATCCGAAATATCCAAAACTTATAGTATATATTATGTATATATATATATATATATGTTTTAGTACTTTTATGGTATTATGAGTATTATTTTATGTTTCGGATTTAGGTTTTCGGATATAATTATAGGTTTTAAGTAAAAATTTAGGTTTTTAAAAATATAATTCGAATAATCAGGTAAAGTTTTGGATATTTTTATGTCTTCGGGTCAGATTTTGGATAAAATTTGAGTATTTTTTTGGGCATATCCGGTAGGACCCGAACCGAACCCGACCCAAAACCGAACCGAACCCGACCCAAAACCGAACCGAATCCGAACTAATAAATTCTAATTATTCCATTGGGTCCAACTATATAAGATCTGAATTGACTCGGATCCGGTAGGACTCGAACCGAACTCGAAGCGACAAAGTCTAATTACCTTATTGGATCTAAATATCTAAGACCTGAAGGACCCGGATCCGACATGACCCGACTCGAACCCGATCCGAACCGGAAAATGCCCAGGCCTAATGTATAGGTTTAGTAAAGTTTCAAGAAAAAAAAGTAGTGTCTTATCCCTTTTCTAAATTTTTTTTTTTTACTGTTTATGCTCGAGTATGAACTACAGTATGATCGATATCAGCAAACAATTTAAAAAATGTTTAACTGCGCCCCCCCCCCCTCCCAAAAAAATCCAACTTATATCACTAAACAATTTGATAACATCCAGTTTTATCTGATATGTCTATGGTCAGGTCCAACTCATAAATTTGATAGACCCTGTACAGAAAATATATAATTGACTAATTTATGCATATGTGTAATATTTTAAAGGTAATTTCCTAAATAAAGGACGCTAATTTATAAAGAAAATTTCTTTAAAAAAACCCTAATTTAAATATGATGGATCTGGTGCTTTTGCTCCTCCAGCACACGTCAAGAGCCGGTATTGTATATGGTAAATAAAGTTTTAAGAAAAAAAAGGTAGTGTCTTTATCCCTTTTCATAAATTTATTTTTTTACTATTTATGTGCTTGAGTGTGGACTATAGTATGATCAATATCACCAAACAATTTGAAAAAATGTTTAATTGCGCCAAAAAAAAAATCAACACATAAATAACTAACAACTTGTGACTGTTATGCTTTAAAGCTCAAAAGAAAAAAAAAATGTGACTGATTACTTGCTGTTTGGTTGTGCTGGATTAGAAAGTAACTATATTGGGGCGAAGGCACAAGTATGTTTTCAATGAGTCGTTTATAAATGAGCCCAGACAGGATAACGAGGCCCATTAATATTTCCCGAACCTTTCAAATTGCGTTCACACTATCTGAAAAGGGTAGTCCCTCGCATCATCAGTTAGCTCATCACCATCGTCTCTCTTTCAAGCTTCTCTTTAGTCAAACAGCAGGTAAGTTCGTAGTTCTTCTCTAGATCTATATTACTACGATCTGCGAATCAACGATTTGGTGATCTCGATGCAAAACTTTCAATCCAGAATTGAAATTTCAAAATCATATCGTTATGTGATATTCGCGAGTTTTGATTTGGTTTAGTTCCCGAGGTCCTGATTACGTAGGGATTTTAGTTGATTCACAGGGAGCAACGATATTGGATCAGCGCGTTTGCATCACTCGTTGGGGACAACATCACGAGGAGTTTGACTTCTGGAACGCGACTCCACGGAGCTTTGAAGATGAAGCTAACTCACATGTATGATCAATCTCTTCTCTAAAAAAAATCATGTTGAAGTTTAATGCTTATTCATATTTTGTTCTTCAATTATGTAGCCTACTTATCCTCAACGAGGCGAGTTCAATGCCGGAGAAGCAGTGACAAAAGCACAAGAAGTGGTGAAAACAATGCTGGCTACCGGCTTCGTTTTAGGCAAAGACGCTTTAACCAAAGCTAAAGCCTTTGACGAATCCCACGGTGTATCAGCTGCTGCAGCTGCTAGAGTATCTCAACTAGACCAGAGGTTCGGTCTCGCTGACAAAATCTTCGCTGGAGTTGAAGCTGTTAGATTGACCGATAAGAAGTACCATGTTTCAGATAAAGCCAAATCAGCCGTCTCTGCCACGGGAAGAACCGCGGCTGCAGCTGCGAGTAGTGTTGTCAATAGCAGTTACTTCTCAAGTGGAGCTCTTTGGTTGTCCGGTGCGTTAGAGCGGGCTGCTAAGGCTGCCTCTGATCTCGGTAGCCACGGCTCAAGGCAGTGAACAGACCCGACGAACTGATGAGAACCATATTCAGTCTGTGAATATAATGCAAAGGTGATCATGAATGAAGTTGTTATGAATTTTGTGTATCATAAAGAAACGTAGACAAAGTATGTGCCTGCCACGTGTATATATGCGGATAGATCTTCTTACGATAGAACTATTGCCACGTGGCATAATATGTGCCAAAGATAGGATGCAAAAAAACACAGAACTCATCCTTTCTAGCTCTCACTCCACAACTAACAATAAGGCTTTATCATGGCTGCTTCTTCAATTCCGCCGTCAACCGCCGCAACCTCCGTCGTCCGCAAATCGCTCCTCCTCTCCACCACCTTCTCCTTCCCTGCTTCCTCCTTGTCTTCCTCCGTCAAATTACCGCAAAAACACATACACAAAAGACTTATCTTAGCTTCCTCCTCCTCCTCCGCAGTTCCTTCCGATTCCAAACCGGCAGCTAAGAAAGAAACAGTCTACTTCGACGGCGGAGCTCATTACGGAGATCTACTAGCCAACCTCGTCTTAGGCCTAACCATCCTGTGGCTCCCACTAACACTAGCAGCCGTGTCACGAGCCTTTAACCTACGTTACAGGTTCACTAACCTCCGCGTGACGGTGATATCGGGGCTCACCGGAGAAGACCGGAGCGATTTCTCGTACAAGGTGATCAAGGACGTACAGGTTGTGCCGAGGTTCATAGGAGAATGGGGTGACATCATCATCACGTTGAGAGATGGAACGAAAGTTGATCTGAGAAGTGTTCCTAAGTTCAGAGAGATTGCGAAGTACTGCTTATCCATGGCTGATCAACCTGCTGTTGTCAAAGAATCTGGTGCTAAAGGCTTCTGAAAATGTTTCAATTCTTGGAAAAAAATGATAAACAAAGTTTAAATCTTTTGTGATTATTGTTCAGTAGAATTCGATCGTTTTCATGTTTTCTATCTTATCTATGTAAGAGAGTTTTTTTTGTCTGAAAGACTATCTATGTAAGAGATTAATTACGGTGTGGAAGAGATCAATTACTTGTTTACAATACTAGGCGCGCTTTTAGCTATGCGAAAAGAAACGTCGTGATGTTTTGGTTTATATTGGAAAACAGCGAGTAGTCTTCGTTTTGATAAGTAAAACGGCATGGGTACGTAATTTTTCTTTAACTGGCATGCATTTTAAGAATCTATAGGAGAAACGGCATGTATACATTATAGATTAGTTTCTTTTGGTTACACATTAGCTATCAAAGTTAAACCTTTTCCCCCTCTAGTTATGAGTTAATACAAGCATAATGCACATTAATCTGTTTAAGCGAGTGAAGTGTAACAAATTCATATTTATACCAGTTTTAGTCGTCTATCCATGACTGATCTGATTGTACATTTCCCATTCTCGATTTATCTTGATGAACTTACCGAGATGATTCGGACCAGCTGCTCGTTGTATGGCAATATCACGTGAATTGTATTTACATAACATGAGAATCCAGGTGCAGCCTTGACCATATTCTCTTTTGACCATATATATATGTATTAATGTATTATCTCCACTAGATCCGAATGAAATTGTTAGGGATTAAAATATATACATTGGATGAGCTGGTTGATAGAGATGAGTTAAAGCCTTTACCTTCACTTTGATGTCTGACACATTCTCATCAAATCTTAGGTAGTCTTGCACAATTTCCAACTTTGACCAAATCATTATTATTCTTAATTACTTGTTTATACTTGATCCCATTAATTGGTTAATTTGTACTCCATATACATTGTTTTCAGTAACTCCATTAATTATGACGATTTACATTGAGATATTTAATTATGTATATAATTGACATGAGGAAGCTCAATAATAAGATACATTATTTTTACGTATATTCCATGAAATATTAGATCTAAGAAACAAGTTATTCATGTCTAATAATGCGATGCAATTCAAATATTTTACGTTATCAGTTGAAATAAGAATCATATTAATTATTTCTTCAAGTGCTTCAGTGTTTGCTAACATCATGATTAACTTCAATAGATTAAATACAACCACTTTCCCTTCAAACAATGGGAATAATTGCTTGAAACTGACTAGATATATCCAAGTTCAAATGCGAGACTACGTGCCAATACAATTGTTAGAAGCTGGTTCGCAATGTGAATTTATAGAAAGTTGGAGAATGTGTATTGCAGTATGTAGATAGTACTGTCTCAACTTTCAACTTTCAGTAAAGACGCAAGATTCCTCTCGTTCTCCCCCAAGCTTTAAGTCACATTGTCTCACACATGCATGGGAACAGCCTGCACATACATATACGTGCACATCTGTATCTTTTTTTGTATATCTGTTAAGTTGAATTCACATACCATATAACTGATTAAACTTTACCAAAACAAAGAAAACTTTATCCAGAAAAGGAAAGTGGTTAAATCTGAATCGGTCAGTCTTTTGAAAAAGTAAACAGAAAATGGCCGGCGCATAGTAGAATTTTGGTCAAATCTCTGCCAAACAGGCATCCTTAAAGCGAGCAAGAATGTCGTGTTTTCTATAGTTTATTTTCCCGTATAAAATTAAAAAACATGTAATCTCTTTTTTATTTGAAGAAAAAGAGATAATTGGCATGGTAAAAACAAAGATAATTAGAGTGACAATAGAACTAGAGTAATATATGAAAATAAGTAGAATTAAAATGGACATCGGAGTAAAAAACTCGTACAATAGAACCATCAGATGATTAATGCCTAAGTAGAATTAAATTAAACTACGGAGACCTATATGTCGAATTAAAATGGACATCGGATTCCTTGAAGCTTTTCGTTGTAGCCTACTCACATGAATAAAATATTTTAAAGAAGAAGAGTAGTTGTTTTAGGGTTCTAGAAAAGCTGGTTCAAATTTCTGAAGTGAGGTCCCATGCGATTGTATAGGAATCCCATGCAACTTAATCTCTACTAAACGTAAATATTTCAACTATGGTTAACAGTAATTCTCAATAAAACCTCCCAAAAATCTCAGTCGCTTTTTGTTTGCACACGCGTGGCAAACTTATATGAGTATTCTTTACCATAAGTACATATGGGGATAAATATAAGTTCAAATTAATGAAAATAGACAAACGCGTTATAATTTTGTGTTTCCACCTAAAAGAATATCCCATCGATATATTATTAAATTTTTGATAATAATTTAGATATGTCGGGTTAATGGTGTGTGCAATAAAGATTCAGTAGCACATAAGAATGTAGTACTAGTTAAAAACAAATTCCTCGACCTTGTTATAAAGATTAACTGCTTCGGGTTTAATTTTGGAATTTCTTAAAAGGAAAAGTAAAAGGTTAGTTTGATTTATGTAGGCTTCTTTTAAAAATGTATCCTATTATCTGCAAAAATAAGTCTTCATCTTCTTATCCTGACATTCAAACCGAGATTTTTAAAAGTTTTCTTTTGTTAAATTAAATATGAGTTCCATACGATGTGGCGAATGAAAGATTAAAGGCAACGTAATGATGATAATGGAGCGGCATATACCACCAGCACGACCTTATCGTAGCATATATAAGCTGGGGTTTAAAGATTAATTTTAAAATATTAAGTGTTAGACTTGGAATCGGTCAAAAGCTAGAACATTGTTATTAGAGAATATGACCTAATTTCTGCTCACTAGTATTTGTAATAGATAAGAACCTTCTTGTAAATATTATATCAATTACTTGTATCAAATTTCTACGCTTTACCCTTGCAATACCTTTATTAATATTGATATATCAGTTAACACGTAATATTTCTATCCTTTTAATAAGTATAGCTAGTATCAAATTTCACAAACTTTTATCTACTATTATATACAATTAGGACAAAATTTTATATTTGATATGTCAGTTTTCAACTTGAGATCAATATATTATAACCCGTCATAGTCGAACCACACTATCATACTAGCTATAGATCGTATGAATTATCATTTCCGGACTTTGAAATCTCACATCCAGTTATCAGTTTTATATATTCTTAGTTACCAATGTACACATATAGATGCTGAAATAATTTTATATGCATAAAGCTAAGCCCTTTCCTATTAAATAAGGAAGATGAGGACTAACTTTTATAAATAGAAATAGAACGAGTGGCTGGCTGTATAAAGCAGAAACAATAAGACAAAAATAACGAAGTAGTTTGTGACGTTTGTTTTATACAATCAAATAACAGATTAATTTTTTAGTTTACTTGGAATTAAAAGTTGCTTAGAATAAACCAATTCACACAAAAAAAAAAAAATCGATCAAGTGGTTACGAAGAGTAGAAAAGGTCGTAAGTTTCTCTGAGTTTTAATAATTTTATTTTTGTCCTGTAAATCTGTTTTATATGTTGGTAGCCACGTGGAGGTTATTGCCTTAGTGGTATGTGCTTTGGAGGTCACTCCCACTTGGCATGATGAGATCATAAAAAGAAAAGCCCCCACGAACGTTTTCATCTCATTAGAAGTATAACTAATCTCTTTGGGAACTTGGGCCATTCCCTCCAACAACTAACACCATCAATCCCCACTTTATACTTAGTTTAGTTTATTTCCAAATTAGTAATATATGGTGGATTAATCTTTTGATTATGTGTTTTCAGTCAAGATATATGATACTAGTATTGTATTCCACTCAATCAAGCTAGTTACTTATTTTTAGTCACCATATCAAGTACTATATTGCACTTATCCTTGTACCATTTTTTTTTGAACAACCATGATTTATATTAAAAACAGAAAGAAAATAAGGTTTAAAGCCTAAAGAAGGCCTACCCCATCGAAACACAAAAAAAAGAAACAGAAGGGACCGAAAGGGTCGTTCTAGCTAAAGGATCTGCCTCTCAGTTCTGAGAACGAGAGACATGCAAGAAGGAGATAGATACAAAGTTAGAGGAGAGATTCTTGATGCCCTGGAGAACGCCATAGATCTCTTTGATCTGACTTTGGGATGAAATTGCTCGAATGAGCGTTGCACAATCGGAGTGAAAAGACACTGAGAGGAACGCTAGGGCTTCTTTGATTCCTTGACGGAGAGAGAGCGATTCGGCCATGAGGGGGGAGGACACGTATTCGATGACTAGGGATCCTGATGTTGGTGTTGTCGCTTAGTGATTTCTGAAGAACCATGCAATTCTTGCTCGGGTTGATGAAGCGTTCCATGCTGCGTCCACGAAGCAGAAGGGAATCGCGAGGGGTCTGGGGGTCTGTCGCTGTCCAGAGAAGGTATGAAAAGTATTCTTCCTTGATTCACGGTCGTTGATTTGAGCATGATCCCACTCTAAGGCTGATGAGAGCCCTTTTGTTCCTACTTCGATTGGGTTGACCACCTTCTCTTCGAATATTAATTTGTTTCTTGCCAACCACAGGGACCAACAGATTCACGAAAGGATCGGGACTCTGATCCCTGTAGGTGGAAGGCAGATAGATCCTCTAGATTGGACCATAAAAGCTTTAAAGTTCATATCATTTGCTAGGTGAACTGGAATGGTGATCAGAATGAGGCTCCACACTTCTTTGGCAAAGGGGCAGTGGAAGAATAAATGGGTTGCTGATTCCTCCTTCTCTTACATCAGGGAAAAAGCGCAGCCGAGTTCATACCTCGACGTTGGAGTTCAACTCCTAGAGGTAAAGCTCCTTGGATTACCGAGCATAGGAATAGTTCAACTCTTAGAGGTAAGGTTCCTTGCACTTATCCTTGTACATAAACCGAAAAACAATTGTAGAAATAAGAACAAAGCATAAAACAAGAAAACTTACCGAAAATAAAATAAAAAAACCTATGACAGTGAAAATTGATTTATTCTTAAAACATTTCTAAAGCATCTCTATTTTCCTTCTATAATACTATTTATAGATAAATTTATTTCATTCAAGCTCTTTTTCTCTTATAAATAGTTATCTTTATTTTTCTGTATATCTAAAAAAAATACTTTATATTTCAAAAAGGCTATCTAAGAGAAATGTATTCAAATAAATTCAAATTCTATTACAGAATTACTTTATTTTAGATAATAATAATAACATAAATTGGAAATGGTTTTATATCCTATTTTCCGCTAAATTGGAAATGTTAACAAATAAGAGGTACACAACCTTCAAGTTAGGACACTTTTTCTTGTGAAACCGCAGTAAAACCAGATAATTTAAACCACACCCTAAGTTATGGCCGATAATTTTGTGTTAACACAGAGAATAGCAAATTAAGAAGGTTTTCTTTGTGATTGATCAGCTTTTCATAGATAGATCTATACACTCATTCAGTAAATCTTGTAGGATTATATATATAAAGCCAATGTTGGCCTATATGCTAGCGAAAATTTCACGTTTTGTAGATAATATAGAATGTTTTACGAAAACCATAATATACAATCTTAGAGGCCAAAAGTTGATCGATTTAGAGAGTTTAGAGAAAAAGATTGATGCAAAACCAGAGGAGATCAACCGGATGTCTTTCACAATTCTGATGATTTCTTTTGACTGGAGGTTAATGGAAATAGCTCTGATGAGCATTGAATTATCGAAGAAAAACTTAAGTTGTAGAAACTTTAGGGTTAGCGCCTTGCAGAGGGTTGATCGCATCGCGATAGCTGTAGAGAAAGACCTTAATTGTCTGGACTTGACTTTAATAATCATGAGCAATGAAGCAGTGATTGTGTAGACTCTACTCGCATGTGATAGCTGAGGAGACACTGAAACAAAATCAAGCACAACATCACAATTTTGGGCTAGGTGAACCTGTAGACTAAAGCTGGAGAACAAGGAAGGGTGGTTGAGTCACAGGTGGAGCAGTGGGATTTGAAGATTGTGTGGTTGCTTAAGGGGACTCCATATATGTTTCTCGTTAGGGAGGCAAACCGGAAAGCATAGGAGTTGTAGTGGCTGAGCAAAACTATAGCCACAAACCATACCACTACCAATGTATCAACATCAAAAATCCAGTCCTCAAGACTTTGCAATGCTGTGTACTAGAGAGTGTGAGGCTTGAGAATAGCTAGCATCCACAACAAAACACCAACGTCCACACAAATATTGTGTAGAGAAACAATAAAGGCCCTTATCGCTGAGTTTGACAAGTAACACTCCAGTTGATATAGTAAAAAAAGCTCTTCAAACCTTCTTATTTATGTAATGAACTTAAGAATTGATCATCATTGGACTTATTCTCTATTTCTTAGTTTAGTGAAATTTCTGTGATAAAAAAAAAGCTAGTAAGAACTTGGAAAATGAGATACCACTGTTCAATTCCTTTTCTTTTGATGCATGCTAAGTAGACCATACATTGTTATGTTGCTTTCATGATGGGGATACGGATGGAACTACTCTTTCGAAACAAAGCTAAATAATGTATGTGAACCTATTGTGTATCCTTATATAATTTATCCTTTATCTCTTTGCATATATATTTTTCCGATGGCGATATTGTGAGGGGCTTAAGTCAAAAATATTTGCTGCAAAGTCCGCATAGGGTTGGCCATAGCCTTGAAATTTTCTCCCATTCAAATCTCGGTTTTAACTGGACCCCTTTCCATACTCTTGTAAATTATAGTACTTTTTCTAACTGTAAATTACAGTACTTTCAATATTATCTATTATAATTATTCTACCATAATTTGGAATTGATAATTGTTTATATTATTTTATTAATTACAATGTCTCTTAGCTCATTTAATTGTATTATTGTACTATAATGGACCCAAAAGTGATCAATCACTTATTGAACGTACTTCGAAGGTTTGTATATATTAGAAAGTTATCTCTCTTTTTTTTTTTTTCCTTATATAACTGTTCAGAATACGAAATTCAAATTTAACTTCTTAGTGATGCTTATGCTCGTCGGATACATAAATTTTGGGATGTTGCTATAAAACGAAATGATTCAGCGGTTTATTGTCTAAAATAAATTACAAAGTTGAAAGAAAATTTGTGTTTCAAAAAAAAAAAAAAAGTTGAAAGTAGAGTTAAAAGTCCGATTCGGTTCTAGACTCGGTACACTTGCCACACTGAAAACTTTATCTTGTCTTTTCAAATGAACTACTAAATACATGATGCAAAAATATAACTGATTAATTAAACATTAATGAAGGAAAATAAAAAGTAAAGGAGAAGCCCAGCTATTTATATTTGTGTCTACATCATACATGATGATTTGGTAAAGTTGCATTAGCTTGGGTATAACACTGAGTCACTGAGCTATATATATTAGAGATAATAGGTGGTACACAAATGATTAGGTGTTGATCCAATAAGACTGTAGATACTGATGGAAGATGTCTGTTCACTCTCAATCACAGTAGATCCAAAAAGCCACACAAAATGGCATTAAGAACTGAGAACGACCCGTGTTGTGGAGGGAATACTTTTCTTTATTCCCTTTTTAAAACCATACATACATTTGAATATACTCAAGATAAATCCAACCTTAATAGGTATTTAATGTATACATTACTTACAACATTTAAGCTGATGATCTCGATTTTCTCATATAACTAATTTCATAATATATACATTTACATGCGTATTTCTCACAAACTTGCAACATGGCTAGCTTATCTTGATTGTCTTTATGTATAAGCACTTTTTAGTTTTTTTTTTTTAATCCATGCAGTTTCTTTCTTTCGTTTTACATTATTGAATTCCATTTGCGTTTAACGCTAACTTTTTTTTTCCATCATGTCAAACGTTGTCAAATAAACTTTGATTTGATATAGAATATTTATTACAAACGAAAAAATAATAATGTAAACACGAGAGAACAAATGACGCGCTACACCTTAGAATCGAAACACATTCAAACAAAAACAAAATCAGCATCCAATTAAATTAAGGGAAACTAATGTGTTTCTTCTTTTTGAAAAAAAAAAATTGACAAAAAGATAAACAGTAAAAGAAAATTAAAAAGGCACCGAATATTATAAAGACTTACACTTTGTAGGATTAACATAAAAGAAAAAAAAAGTGAATGGGGCTCGTAGTGCAAAATGTGAAGTAGAAAGGAAATCTTTTGCATAGGGTTCTATTATTTATCATATACTTAGACCTTTTCTGGCTTCTTATAACTCTTATCGTTTGTGTACTTGTGGGCATTCTCATACCACCGACTCCTTTTCCATAACATTTATGTATAAACCTTTATTTATTTGAGACTAGTTTTGTGCGGGTTTTTACAGGATGTTCAAACTACATTCTACAAACATTGGTAACCTAACTACTTGCATTACGTAAATGATGATATATCTATGAATATATTTTTTCTAAGTGTATCTATGAATATAATAACAAATTATGCATCTCCGTTTTGATTCAACAATATATAAGTTTTAACTCGATATCACGAGCAAAATTTACACGTACGGTACGTTCTTAATTTATTCGTTGACATGCATCAATGTTTTACTCGATCGAGAATCAATATCCCTCATTTTCAAAATATTTGACGATTTTATGCAAATCACTAGTCATCTACCTTTACGTGTACTATTGGTCATTTTTTATAAAAAACATTTTGATACAAATGTCACTTTAAAAGTTAAAAATATTAATAAAAAACTTCAAAATTTAAAGTGCGAATAAACTATTAAACGTACACTTTGAAGGTTTTTTATGCAATTTTCTGTTTGACATTTTTATGCAAATAACTATCATCCACCTTTATAGCATGTTTTATTTTATTGGTATGATGATGATGATGATTATGATTATGCATTGAGAAATAATGGTGGATGATGCATGTATATTAAGTCATTATCATAGTAGTGGAGTTAACAGGATGAAGCAGTCAATCACTAGGGACTAGAGTGAAGTTATTTTCAAGATGAATGAATGTCATAGTTAAAAGTGTGTATGCATTTGGTTGATAATTTAAGATTAATATATTATTTGTTGAAAAACACTTACCTGTGAATAAAAATTAAATTAAGAAATTTTTCAAAGGGGAAAATCACATGAAAACAACCAAAGTATCACTTACTGGCACTTTAAAATTTGAAGTTTTTTCACTGATATTTTTAATTTTCAAAGTGATATTTGTATTATAAAAGGTTTCCAAAGTAAAAAATGACTAGTGGTACTGATAAAAAGATAATGTGTCAGTTTTTTATAAATAAATATTTTATTAATAAAATAAAAATCCAAAAATTTTATTTCTATTTTTTTGGAAATTTTAATAAAATTAAATAAACATTCAGATTTTTTTTCAAAAATTTTAGGAAAACTAAATAAATATTTAGAAAATTAAAAAATAACTAGAAATTAAAATATTAATAAGACCAAATTAAAATACAGAAAAATTAAACCTTGAAGTAAATTAATAAAATTAATAAGACCAAATTCAAAGTGATTTGCTTGATCCGACCAACCTTTTATTTTTTTCAGAGCAGGCAGGCAGGTGAAAGTATAAGGCAAGTACTGGAAATAGACGTCGAGCTCAGAAATGATTATCTCCGGGACGTTAGATAATCGGTAACTTCTCCAAATATATACTACAAATGTGGATATAATATAATTAAAAGTTTATAACAACACTTCATTTGACTTTTTTTGTTTTGTAACTTGATAATTAAACTAACTGAATGAAGATAAGATTTTGTTATGTTACTAAAATCTAGACCTAAGAATTTTCCTTGATATGCACTTGTCTCTGTAATACATGATACATCATTCACTCAGTCATATTCTATAATAAATAATATATACGTCCTATGCAGTGATTTAAAAACAAGAGTTATTCTTAGGGTGAATCTCTAGGTTCACCAACCAATAGAATGATGTTATTTTATATTTGATATCTTTTCTAAAAGGAAATAAAATCTTGTTAAGATATATTCTGTTTTAAAATAAAAATAGAAAAAAAATATTAAAAAACGAAAAAACTAAAAAAATATATTTAATACTAAAACACTAAAACCTAAACCCTAATCCTAAACCCTAAACTCTAATCCTAAACCCTAAACCCTAATCCTACACCCTAATACTAAACCCTAAACCCTAATCCTAGATCCTAAACCCTTGGGTAAATCATAAACCCTTTGGAAAAATCTTAACCCTTAGGTAAATTAATACTAACCAATTATACTGTTTTTTTTTATTTATTTTTATCTTTTATTTTTAAACACATGTTTTTATTTTAAAGATATATTAAAAGATTTTTGTTTTAAATTATTTTTTGCAATTATTACTGTTTTTATTTTAATTTTATCTTTTATTTTAAAACATAATATAATGTTAAAATATATTTTTAAAGATTTTTTCGTTTTTTGTAAATATTATTATTCTTATTTATTTTGTTCTAGTTTTATTTTTAAAAAATAATATAATTTGACAAGATTTTGTTTCCTTTTATCAAATATGAAATAACATCATCCTATTGGTTGGTGAACCTATAGGTTCACCCTAGGGGGTGAACCTAAGAATAAGTCTAAAAACAACTAACTAGTATAAATAGGTCCCGTTGAGATAGTTACGTTAATTTTCATGTATTTCATTCTAATGAAATATTTATATATATTCTTCAGACGTTGATCTGTTTACATGGCCGGTGATCGAAGAATGATACAACGCGTACGTACGTACGTTCGTACATATACATGCACAGAAACATGTAAATATATGTGGTGCAAATGTATATTATACTTCTTACAGAATGAATTATACAGTGGCACCTTGGAAGGAAGACGAGGAGCCCTAATTTATCAATATTTTCAGCTATTTTAAACCAAAAAATACATTAGGTAGATTAAAAAGAACATAACCCTTACCAAAATCTACTATAAAAAAAAACTACTATATACTGAACTAAAAACCTCTCCGCTTATCATAATTACACGTCTGAATTGTTATGACAAAAGAAACCCACATCAATCTTCTAAAAGTGCTTTTCATTAACAGCAAAAGAGAATGTTTAACTTTGGATAAACTCTTTAAGAAGTCTTTTCTTCAAGTCTCGTATGTAGATACCATACGTTGTTTACATGCAATAGTTAAAGTAAAATACAAAACAGAAACTGAGCAGATGACTAAAAACTTTGGCCATACCATAAACTGTAGAGTTGAGAGAATCGATTAAATGCAAATATAAAATACACAAAGGGTGTGGACAAAAAAGAATTTAAGCAACAGTAAGAAAAATATATACAATTTTCTTACAGCAACTGTTCATAAAATGTGATATGTCAGAAGTGCTTCGCTGTCTGACACAAATCCAAGGAACCACGCGCCAATGTATTGCTTGTATCTCATTTTCTAATTAAAGATCGACAGTTCTCTTTTTTTAGCAACAGATCGACAGTTCATAAATCATTAAATATACTGTTTCAAAATGTTTTTTTCGAAAAATTGGTAAGAGATCATCTTCGTTAAAGTACCACTAGAACAGTTAGTGAACTGTGATAATCGATTTTTTTTATCAACAATCGAATTCCTTTATGTACTAATAAAATCATGAAACATGTTCATTAGAAGTTTATAACTAAGCTACTTTCTCAAAAGAATAGATAAAATGAAAAATCCAGGAGCAAATGACGACTTCAAAGAATAATCATTTCAATTATTATTTATTTATTTCAATTATTATTTATTTATTTCAATTATACACACACACACACACTAAATGACCAAAGACTAGAGAGTAGCAAGTAGTTACCAAAATTAATTGCATTCGTCGTGACTGGTGGGCGCTTCTGTTTGGGGTCTAAATTAAATTGAAACAGCTCATTGTACATGACCTTTTATGCGTTGAGATTAAAAATAAACTAATTCTGAATTTTTAAAAATTTGAAATTATAAGAATCGATCCAAACGAATAATGGCCGTTGAGTCACGTAAGTTGTCATGTACCCTTCTTTTAACAAAACACCAACGACGTGTTGCCAATCTCGATCATGATTTATTTTTCTTTCCCAAATCCAATATATATTCTTTTTACATGTTATATAGTCTCTAACTCTATTCTAAAATTGTATATTATAGTATATATTTATCATTTTGTGGTACTATTCACTTGACTAATTTCTATAGTCAAAAATATTACTTCTAGTAACTGGAATCTATTTTTCTATAATAAAATGTAGTATAAACAAATACTTTGGTATTTATTTCATGAAACTTACGAGAGAGCATTAGAGTAAGGGTAATTCTCTCAAATAACGCTCTTTTAAGTTCTTATCACAAAAATAGACCTTAAAAATTAAAATAACCAAAATAGTATTTTTATTTTGAAAATTTTAAGTTTTTTTTTTAATTTTTTTAAATTCAAAACCCTATCCCAAAACCTCACTCCTTAACTCTAAACAAAAAAAATTAGGATTAGTTAACCCAAAGGTATAAATGTATATTTAATAAAACATTTAAGTACTATTTTGATCATTTTAATTGTTAATATTTATATTTGTGATAAAAACTTTTTAGATCTGTTCTAGTCATTTTCTCTTAGAGTAAAGTCCTTCAAACAATTAAAAGATTACTTTCCACATAATCATACTTGAACTAAAACGTTATCATACATTTTCTTTTTGTTTTAAGAAGACGTTAGTCACGTTACCATACTTTTTCGAAACAAATAATCTCATTCCTAATACCAACTGGTATACATAATCTTGATAACATCTATGGTTTAAAATCAATCATATTGAGCCACATAACATCATAATTCAATGTAGGAAACCCATAAAAGCAATCATGTTCTCCACAAAACTCTAGACACTACTACCGTAACATAATGGCAAGTGTTTCTTTGTTTATACATCCAAAAATGCATAGCTGCCTATAACTTTTAAATACTTATTAGAAAAAAAAACTAAACAGTACTCCCTCCGTTTCTTAATAAGTATCGTTGTAGAGAAAAATTTTCGTCACAAAATAAGTGTCGTTTTCGGTTTTCATGGCAAAATTTATTAATTTTATTATGTAATTTATTTTTCTATTGGTTGAAATATGGTTAGGTGTATGGGTAATTGTGTTTTTATATAGAAAATATGTAAAATTAATTGTTTCCTTAATCCGTGTGCACGAGCTTAGAGTGACACTTATTTTAAAACAGAGGGAGTATAATCAAAAGAGGGACAAGGAAACATAATTAGAGAAGAGGGGGAGAGGCATTCATTAATGGAGAACAAGGTCATGGGTTTCAGTGTTCATTTTTTCAAACTTCCCTTCATACCCGCGCACTTACTCACCGATCCGTTGGTTTCATTTTTTATTTTATTTTATTAAGTCTTTTCTTTAAATATCTTTAAACCAAGACTTCTTTTAATTTAATATTTTTTTGTTTTAACTGGCATTTTGAATTTGATAAAAAACGTAAAACCCATGTGTTCATGAACCGTGAATGACTTTAAAAAATATTCAAACACTACATGTCTTGATATTTTTGTTTTCTTAATCTTATATATATACGAAAGAAGCCATTTTCATTTTGCAGTAGCTCCCATCTCTGTAAAAAACTTCTCATCAGAGGAGTTTAGTCACAGACTCACAGTGGAGAATGAATAAATAAATAAAGCAGATATATATATAGTCGAGGAGTCTTTGAGTGAGTTCCTTTTCAGAGTTTGTCTTTCATTAGGTTTTGTTTTTTCTTTCTTTTTATTTATATTTTTTTTTCTAAGCAAAAAAAGTCTTTGTGGGTGTGTGATAATAGGAGGGAGGACTTGGATTTTTATAAAAAGGCAACGGAGCGTCGAAGAAAACACTAAACTTACAGAGAGAGAGAGAGAATAAGAAGAAAAAATGGAAGATACGAAGAAGAAAAAGAAGAAGAATATTAATAACGAAGATTCAAAGAAGAAGGAACGTCATATTGTTACTTGGTCACCAGAGGTGTGATGAATAAAATATAATATTACATGTCTGTTCTGAATCTCTCTGTTTTTTTTTTTGCTCTGTTTCCTGAAGTGGGTTTCTGGAGTTGCAGGAGGATGTTATACTAAGAGACCAGATTACTCTTCATGGAACTGAAAAGTGAGAACTTTTCTTTTCTTTTCTTTTCTGTTTTTCATTTGACTCCTCTGTTTTTTTTTATTTTCCCTGTAAATTTTTGGGTTTTAAAAAAAAGAATGTTGGTTTTCGTTTCTATTGTGTTTTTGATGATATTAGTTGGGCGATCATCGCATCAAATTTTAAGGATAAAAGCACAAGACAATGCAGAAGAAGGTTGGTGAAAAAAGATTAAGCTAATATTAAAAAAAAAGATTAAGCTAATATGTTTTCTGTAATGTTAGAAACACAAGAGTTTTTTCATTTTTTTTTTAAATACGGCTATGGGTCTTTTGTTTGCAGGTGGTATACATACTTAAACTCTGATTTCAAGAGAGGAGGTTGGTCTCCTGAAGAGGATATGCTTTTGTGTGAGGTAGATTTCACATTTTAAACTTCATTATATATGGATAATATTTCAGATTTAGTGTTTTGGGTTTATATCTGATCTTATCTTGTGTCTGATTGTTTAGGCACAAAGAGTGTTTGGGAATAGATGGACTGAGATAGCAAAGGTGGTTTCAGGCAGGTAAAAAAAACAGCTCTAATGGTGCTTGAAGTCATCATCATAAGACCAGAGTGACTCATTAATGTCATTCATGTTCTGTATTTCTGTGTGGTTGTAGAACGGATAATGCTGTGAAGAACAGGTTTACAACACTTTGTAAGAAGAGAGCCAAGCATGAAGCTATGGCTAACGAGAACAACTCAAACAACAAGAGAATGCTGTTCTTAGACGGTATTAATACACCCCAAAAAGCTGACAATGAAGCTCCTATTGCCAAGAGAACAAGGTAAGTTTTGTTTCCTTTTGATCTAGTAAACAACAAGTGTTTTCACACATTCATGTTCTTGTTGGCTACTCTATACAGGAGAAGTCACATTCTAGAGCTTACAGAGATGAGTAACTATGGAAAAGCTGAGTTTACTCTGAATCAGCAGGAAAGATCTCCATTATCGGTGTTGGCACGCAATGCCACTGGTATTGACAGCTTGGAAGACCAGTATCAAACAAGTAATGTGAAGGAGAGTGATGGTGGAGGGATGTTTCTTAAGAAGGATGATCCTAAAGTCACAGCTTTGATGCAACAAGCTGAACTTTTGACTTCGTTGGCGCAGAAAGTTAATGCAGACAACACAGAACAAAGCATGGAGAATGCTTGGAAGGTAAAACCAAGAACTACAGCCTTCTCAACATACTTGAGCTTCCTAATAACAAAGCTCTTGTTATATATGTTACAGGTCCTTCAGGATTTTCTGAATAAAGGCAAGGAAAATGATTTGTTGAGATATGGATTACCTGACATTGATTTTCAGCTGGAGGAGTTTAGAGACCTTATAGGGGATTTAAGGAGTAGTTATGAAGACAATGACTCATCTTGGAGGTGAATATAGCTTTTCATGTTTGTGTTCATCCTAAAGGTTTTGATTGTATAACCTTTTAATCTTGATTCTGTTTAGGCAACCTGATCTACATGAGTCACCAGCTAGCTCTGAGTATAGTTCAGGATCAACCATCATGCTGGAGCAGTCTGGTGACAGAACACAACCATTGTCTGATACTAAGACAGAACATAAACAAGGTGGAGAGGAGTTTCTTTCAACTTGTGATGTTCCTAAAAACCCTGATGAGAATATGCCCATCTCGGGCGTCGAAGAAAACTTCAGCTCACCTATTCAGGTTACGCCATTGTTCAGGTCTCTAGCAGACGGCATCCCAAGTCCACAGTTCTCTGAAAGTGTAAGTTTCACACCTGCTCATCTTTCAAAGAATACTTAGGCTTTGTTCAAACATTGAGTCTTACAAAACTGATTGCTTTTGCAGGAGAGGAGCTTCCTGCTAAAA
The DNA here is from genome assembly GCA_932364175.1 of Eruca vesicaria subsp. sativa. NCBI lineage: Eukaryota > Viridiplantae > Streptophyta > Magnoliopsida > Brassicales > Brassicaceae > Eruca > Eruca vesicaria. Next base: position 553,468 of record CAKOAT010186265.1, on the reverse strand, counting down.
ACACTTGGGATTGAGTCCTCATCTCCATGTCCAAGTGCTAATACTTCACAACCACCTCCTTGCAAAAGAGTCCTTCTACATAGCTTGTAGAAACAACCAACAATCTCTCTACCCCATCATCATCCTAAACCGCGGTTTTGTCTCCATGGAGACGTAGTTTGCTTTAGTTTTCAGTTTAGGTGTCTGCAGCCATATCGGCCTGGAAGTTTTTGTGAAGCGGGCATGCCATGAATCTGCATTCCTTCCTCCAACGGTTTTTATTTATATATTTCTTTGTTGGTTCCTAGAATGTTAACGGTAACATTTCTAACCCCCAACAAAGAAAGCTCTCAAGAATCTGCCATATACTCAGATTCAGATTTCTTTTACTTTTCTTACTAAACATAAGGAAGCCATATCCACAAAGGAAGGCACCAGTCTGTCCTAAGAAAAAAATATTCTTTGGTTTGTCTCTTAAGGGCATACTCAGATACATCATCTGAGAAATTTCCCCTGATTTCTTGATTTGTTTTCTTCAATCATCTCTGTACATAATCTCTCAGTATCAACATATGATATAAAGAAGTCTTTCAGAGTGTTACCTGTTTGTCTCTGTTGTTGTTCTCTCACAGCTGTGAAACAAGAGAATACAATGTTAAACACTTGTTTCCTCCTAAGATTATTGTATTTCAAAGACATATAATGAGTGGAGTCATGCTTTGATTTTGGCTTGATATAAGTTTATTACATATTGCTAATGTGACTGACTAAGCTTTTCTTTTCTCTACGTTTCAGACATCTTGGTGTTATATGTTTAAGTAAAAAAGTTCTCAAATCAAAAAACAAAATTTTGAATTCTCAGCATCAAGTCTTCTTCTTCTTCTGTACTCTCTGCAGCTTCCTCCACTTCAGGTAAATTTGGTAAGACAAACCACCAAACACCATTGACACACATCCCCATTGTTTTGAAGATAGTGGATTCCCGCTTAAAACTGAGGACACCACGATGCTTACAAACTTCCGGGTTGTGGTAATGGTCGTGTTAGCTAGGGAACCGAATCTGCTTATTGTCAAGAAGATGAAGTTTTGTCCCACTGCGCCGCATAGACAGTACATTAGAATGTCCCATGCTGCTTCAGGGTGTTGCTTGCAGAACTGAACAGCTTCGAATCCGCTCCCGTGTGGCAAACCAAACATGTAGACCATGTTGTATATGGTTCCCCATAGATTCATTCCCAGCATTATGTCCCATGCGTTGGTTTTGGGGTACCTGTATCAATGTACGGAGACGTTTAACTTGATTTCCTGATTGGGTAAAGTTAACATCATGTCAAGAACCATACCTTGCGGTAATGGAATCCTGGGTGGCGTTTGTGAAACCGTCAAAGGCTAGGTTCAAGAAGCAAAGTCCGTAACCAAGAGGGGCATTTGGATGTGCTAGCTTGCTGATGGTCTTAGAGCTTGTCTAAAACCATTCAAAGACAGCTTAGTATGTTTCCGAGACAAAAACATAACCAATGTTGCTGATTATAGACATGTTTACCTTAAGAAGGGCAAACATGGAGACTCCTCCCGCAACAAGAAAGGTGCAAAGATACTCAGGTAAAGTGTATCTAATGCCATAAACTAAAGCGCCCATAAGCATAACTACATCAAAGAAGAAAAAAAACATAGATAAGATAAACAGAGAACTCTTAATTCTAACAGTTGTGGTGGCCGTTATATTTAAAGAATTAAATGGTATCTTGACGCTCTACATAGACACCGCACCTGGAATCATTTTAGAAGATTTTGCCAAAACCTGCAGAAAGCAAGATCGGAATCAAAAATCAATACCTCAGAGAATCAAAACTAAAGAGGCATAAAAGTTACCTGAGCAGGGTAGCTAATATACTTCAAAGCCTCAATACCCATGGCAGGACCAATAGTATTAGTAATACCAGCACTCCAGTAACTCCACCATGGAGCTCCACCACTACCTCCATTAGACCAGAGCTTAATCACTGCTCATAAACATCAATACATCAGCTATAACTCTATCGAATACAACAAAGCAAGAGCATTTCGTAAACTCACTTATATAAGACCAAACCAAGCAAACTACATTCTGAGCCAAGTTCAGAAACGCAAGGTGCTCAAATCTCTTCCCTTCTTCACCAAACTTCTTCGTTGACCTAATAATCACAGACGTTAAAAAAAATGTATCCTTTGGATCAACAACAACGGCTAAGGCAACGATCGATTTCGAATTTGAGAAATTTACTTACAAGGTTTCCTGAAGAAGGCCTTGGTAAATGTAGGCAGCCCAGATCCCGGCGACACAGAATGACAGCAGCAGAACTCGCCGGAGACCGGAACCGTGAGCTTCCATTCGAATGTTGTTCTCCGGCGACGATTCGAATTTCGGTTTAATTTTCCGATCAAATTATGAGATCGATCTCGAGTGAGAAAAACGGAAGTTGTTACAGTGCTGGTGGCGCGAGAAAGACGTAGATGTTCCACGTGTGATTATATCATTGGATAGATGAACTGACGTGGTGTGGCTCTCATTTGCCACGGGACGTGGATTCATGTCTATAATAAAAGATGGAACTACGTGACGTTTATTACCTGCGAAAGACATCACGCAGTTTTCTGGAACCCATTTTGGATTTACTTCTTTTTTACAGTTTTTTTGTGGCATTCTGACTAGTCAAACTCGACGCAGTAAAAATATGTTTTTGTGTCAATCCCTTATATATTATTTGCGAAGTGATTTTGCCACATGTCCTCTCTACAATCAGTTTCACAAAAAAATGATGACATGTCTACTAAAATTGATGACATGGCATATGATTAAATATGACATGCACAATTGCATTTAATATTAATATATATTTTTGGAAAACTTTATAAAATATGGTAACAACTCATATATTAGATTTGATGTCGATTTATATTTTTGGAAATATTTTTAAAATATGGTAATAACTCATAAATCATCATTAAAATAAATATATTCAAATATGACATTATAAATTTCGAAAATATCATTTAATTATATATTTTAAAATTATACAATTTATTACAAACTTTTCAAAAATGTATACCTTTTTTGAAAATTATTAAAATTTAATCCTAAAATTATTAATTTCTTATATATTTACAAATTTAATAAATATTGTCTAATTTTCATTTTTTTATAATTATAAATTTTTCTACAAATTTATTTAATATACTTAATTAAAATAAATAGATAAAAATCTATCTAAGCTTATAATTTTAAATATATACATGCATATTCTTAAATATAATTTAAAATAAACAAAAAATATTTTTCTATTATTTTTATGTTTAATTAAAAAAATTGTATTAAAATAGTGATAAGAAAAAGAAAATTTATAATATTAATAAATTTTAATTTTAAACATAATTTGGAAAGCTTTATAAAATATGGTAACAACTCATATATTAGATTTGATGTCGATTTATATTTTTGGAAATATTTGCAAAATATGGTAATAACTCATAAATCATCATTAAAATAAATATTTTCAAATATGGCATTATAAATTTCGAAAAAATCATTTAATTATATATTTTAAAATTATACAATTTTATTACAAACTTTTCAAAAATGTATACCTTTTTGAAAATTATTAAAATTTAATCGTAAAATTATTAGTTTCTTATATATTTACAAATTTAATAAATATTGTCTAATTTTAATTTTTGATAATTATAAATTTTTCTACAAATTTATTTAATATATTTAATTAAAATAAATAGATAAAAAAATCTATCTAAGATTATAATTTTAAATATATACATGCATATTCATAAATATAATTTAAAATAAACAAAAATTATTTTTCTATTATTTTTCTGTTTAATTAAAAAAATTGTATTAAAATAGTGATAAGAAAAAGAAAATTTATAATATTAATAAAATTTTAATTTCAAACGTAATTTATATTGTATCTGTTAAAAAAATATTTTAAATCTTTTTACTGCACATGGTGCAGGAGAACACCTAGTCGTATAAATTTCTCTATCATATTAAAATTTAAAATGTTTTTGATTAGTCAGTTACTCACTCAAGGTCATTTAAATGTGAGTAATTTAATTTCTGTTTACTACCAGTGCTAATAAAAGTCATACAGGAGGAGAATATAATTAATGTATATGATAATTAAACATACATTATTCTTTGGAAAACCCGTTTCTGGTTACACATAAGCTTACTTCTATTGAGCAGATATACTAGATCTCATGATATTACCAGTCACTTGGTCACATCTCCTACATAGGTCAATATAAAAAGATTATCCTAGCAATGAGATGGGAAGAAGTCTTTTTACCCATGACCATCACCACCCAGGTGATCCGGGCAAAGCGAAGTGAATCATTGACTTAGAATCCCTTTAAAAAAAAAAAATTATATGGAAAAAGACCCTCTTGTCACCACCTTCCCTTACTTGTAACAATTACAACAGTTGGAAATACCATTGAAAAGTTCTTCGTACAATTAATAATGGACGTAGATGTACTGGCCTGAGCATGATGACGAAACATAATATAAACCCGAACTCATGAAAGTGTCCGATTGCTGCTAGCTAGGTCAATAGGTCATAAATTAATAATTTACTGACATTTGAGAACAAGAAACTTGACTAAATTATTATTCTGAGTACAAAGCAAAACCAAACATCAGGACTTTGTATTATTGATTTGTTTTAGAGACTTTCCTTTTCTTTGTTTATTAATATTTTCATTATTTTATAATATATATTCGGCTAAAGCAGAGATTACTTTGAGGCTCTGTTCCTGTCTTGATCATCTGTTTGCTTGTTCCACAAGAACACTAGCTTTTGTCTGCCTTTATCTCTCCAAATTAGGTTATATATGAAATGGGTAATTGCTTATATTCATCATCTAAAGTGGATAACAGCCGACATGCTAATTCAGGTCTATACCTCCTCTCAAGCATTTCAAATTGCTCTGTTGTATTGCTTGTATTGGTGATGTTCTTAGCAACTCTCTGTTTGAGTTTGACCGATCATTTATTATAGCTTCCTCGGCGTCTAACGTTTCCAGCAACACAACCCATTCCACAGTTCCTTCAGGGAGCAGTAGTTTAGGATCATTACCAACGCAGCATAGGACAGAAGGAGAGATACTTTCATCTCCAAACCTAAAAGCTTTCTCTTACAACGAACTAAAGAACGCAACTAGGAACTTTCGTCCTGATAGTGTAATAGGAGAAGGAGATTTTGGTTGCGTATTCAAAGGGTGGATTGATGAAACAACTCTCACTGCTTCACGACCTTGTTCATGTATCGCTGTTGCTATTAAGATGCTTAAGCCTGACAGTTTTCAAAGTCGTAAAGATTGGTTGGTAAGCCCCGGCTCATTTTCTCCCTTTCTCTGATTGATTGATGTGTGTCTTTTTTTGCTTGCCGAGTTTGAGATTTTGTCTTTTTTTTTTTTTATAAATTTTCAGACTGAAGTAAACTATCTTGGTCAACTTTCTCACCAAAATCTTGTATTACTAATTGGATACTGCACCGAAGGAAAAAAACGGCTTCTAGTATATGAGTTTATGCCTAGAGGAAGCTTGGATAATCATCTTTTCAGACGTATGTTTTGTTTATTATTAACAAATATTTTAGTTTGATTTGAAGCATATGCGTCTGTTCAAATGGTTCTTTACAGGTCGTCCACAGCCACTTACGTGGGCAATAAGGATGAAAGTGGCAGTAGGTGCAGCTAAAGGGCTTAATTTTCTTCATGAAGCAAAGTCACAAGTTATATATAGAGACTTTAAATCTGCTAAGATTCTACTAGACGCTGTATTTAGACGACCGACTCTCTATTCAACCACCTTTTTTGGGAATGGTTTTTTTATCGACTCTTTAACCGTTTTTGAGATTGTGTCTAAAATGCAGGAGTACAATGCCAAACTTTCTTATATCGGTTTGGCGGAAGCAGGTCCTACTGGAGATGATGATGATGATACACATGTATCTACATTTTTCATGGGTACTCGGGGATATGCAGCTCCTGAATATATCTCCACAGGTTTGTTTTATGGAACTACGCTAAACTAAAACTCAAAGCTAATACGTAGTTTCATACAGGTTCTCAGGACTGGCTCAACATTTTTTTGGATCCCGGGACAAAATAAAAATATTAAATTTTTAATATTTATTTTTATTAAAATTTAAATATATTTAAATTTTTTTCTTGATCTTTATAAAATTTAGGATGAAAATATATTATCTACCCATAAAATATTTTTGGCCCCTTTTTACCTAAATTTAGTTAATATTTTAAACCTTTTATATAAAAATATGTAAATATAAAAAATATTGAACCCCTTAATTAGTGATATATAGGGGATACGGATTTGGACCCGGGACGGTTGCACCGTTAGTTCCCACCCTTCTCAGCCGGCCCTGCAGGTTCTATCACTTTCTGAACGCACATTTTCATCACCTACAGGTAGATTGACGGCAAAGAGTGATGTGTACAGTTTCGGAGTGGTACTACTGGAACTAATATCAGGACGACGTGCCATGGATTCAAATAATGGAATCAGATATAGTCTTGTGGACTGGGCTAAACCGTACCTTAACAATAGGCGGAAGATTTTTCGTGTAATGGACACGAAACTAGACAAGCAATATCAACAAAAGGGAGCTTATACAGTTGCTAGTCTCGCGTTGAAGTGTTTAAACCCCGAGCCAAAGCTCAGGCCTAAGATGTCAGAGGTTTTAGTCAAATTGGAAGAGCTGTGGAATCCGCTGCCAAACCTGGAATAAAATACACTCAAACTGAATCTCTAAGAGCTCGTCTTTCCTCTGCTATGCAGAATGTCTTGTAAGATATAGTCAAGATCGACCTCTGCTGAATATAATTCCTGATGCATCCCCTTTGCATTCTTAGAGTCAATCTCCGCGTGTAAGATGAACGTAAATAATTAATCATGTTCGTGGCTTTGTATGTGTAACATATGTAAAATGCAGGTTTGTCGATGTAGTATTTATAACTGGAGATTAGTGGAAGAAAAGAGTTACATAGAGAAGATTTATTTACTCAAACATATATCAGAGTAAAGCAACATATGAAAAGGCATGCACTCTTAATTAAGCTCGATTGTATAGTGACAATGAGATGAAATCTCTTTTGCCTGAACCTTCACCGTTTCCACTCGATTTTGTTTGACTTCTCTGAAACAAACAAGAACAAAATGAGTTTAATGTTTGACCTCTCATTTTACACAAGTATAGTATAAGCTTACTTCTATTGAGCGCATATACAAGATTTCCTGATATACTACTACTGGATGCAAGTCACTTGGTCATATTCTCTAATATATCAATATAATAACATTCGCAATGGAGTAAATATTATAACTTACAAGGTTACTTATATTGAGCGAGTTCTGACAACAACAAAAAAGATGCAAATTGGTTCTCTCCACATGTGCCTAATAATATTCAATTATGCATCTCTCTGAATTCTCCGGTCAACAAGTAATGTGAATACTAGATCGAGTAATTTCTTGGGTCAATGCATGGCCATGGATATCCCCATTTAAGATTTAAGAAATACACCAAAAATAATAACTTTTGGAAGACGTTAACTGCGAGTTTGATTATTCATGCGTTGATGATATGTCTTTGTACGAGATACTCATAAATTGCTATTCAAACTAACATCTTCTTTTGTTGGATAATGACGATAATTTTAAGCCATATGCACAGTATTCTAATACTCCCTCCGTTTTAGATTATACATCATTTTAGAGTAAAATTTGCGTTTCAAAATAAATATCGTTTTTTAGTTTTAATGCAAAGTTTATTGATTTTAAATGTCATTCTATTTTTTCATTGGTTGAAAAATGGTTAAGTGTATAGGTAATTATGTTTTTATTTTGAAAATATATAAAATTAATTATTTTTTTAATCTGTATGTAAAATTTTAGAATGACAATTAAATTAAAACGGAAGGATTAGTAAATTAGACACATGAGACAAAAGTCTGACCCACTTATTGTTTTGATATTCCATGATTTGAAAATGTACGACGTAAAAATTTCTGAAACATAATTAATGTTTTGTTTAAAAACATAAAAATCTATAGATCTAGAACAAATAATTCCAAAATTAAAAAACGTAAACACTGAAAATAACTTACTAAAGGGGAATCTCACTGATCATCGATTGTGACTCAAACAATATTTCCTCTGTTTCAATTTAATTGTCATTCTAGAGTTTTGCACATAGATTAAGAAAACAATTAATTTTACATATTTTCAAAATAAAAACACAATTACTTATACACCTAACCACTTTTCAACCAATGAAAAAATAGAATAACATTTAAAATCAATAAATTTTGCATTGAAATTATAAAACCACCTTTATTTTGAAACGAAAATTTTACTCTAGAATGACATATAATTTGAAACGGAGAGAGTATGTACTATTGAAAATCTGAAATCTCCATCTATGTTGTTATAAAAAAAAGTTGGCCATCAAAGTTTCAACGATATGGGCAGGCCGCTATCTTTATCCCCTAGCAAAATTAATATTTTAGTCGTCAAGGAAGACCATAATTGGGTGAAAAACAATAAACAACAAGCAAAACTGACAAGTTCCGATTTTTTACGTCAACAAAGTAAAAGTAAAACCTTCGTTTTCTGTTAATTCCATATACAGAACAATAGGCTATTTACATATGAATGTATTATGTAATTGTAGCACACGATCTAACGAGTCAAGTTAACCTCAAGTAGTATAAAATATTAAAATTTCAAATAAAAACGAAGATAAATGGTAGAAAATATATGAATAATTCTAAATAGTTTTTAGCTTATTGATTTTATTTAATATTTATTTAAAATTTAGTGTGTGTATATATATATATTATATTTATATTTATATATTTATATCTCAAAAATTCAATTTTTTTGTATATCCTCCATTCGGAAGCCAAATTTTAAATACTGTTGATAATTTTTTTTATTTTCTTTTTATTAATCTGGGGATATTTCAAATCTACAAAATAGTCTAGACCATCATAAAAGAGGTGCAATTCAACTCTTTCTTAGGTGTTTAAATGGACTATAAAGAATGTGCCTATATCCCATGTGGTCAATATGATGAAGTGTAGTGGATTGATTTCAAACTTATATGGCTTAGGCTCTTAGCAACCCAAAATTCCTCTGCCAATAGAACACGTGATATAAAAAAAAAAAACCATTGTTGACTGTTCCAATTAATCCTAACTGCTAAAACGGAAGAAGATAACTAGATACAAATGAGATGGGAACAAGACTTTTTTTTGCCAACGACCACCACCACTTTCCCTTCTTGTAATAATTACCACTCAGTTACCGGAAAATATTTCTTCATACAATTAATAATGGTCGTGGATGTAGTGACGTGAGGATGAGGCAACCAAGTTCAACGCGAACTAATAAAGTCTCCTGTCCCATGGCTGCTAAGTCATAAATTAACAAAAAAACGATTCTGGGGCTCACTCACTCACATTTGAAAATAAGACACTTGACTAAATTATTATTCCGAGGTACAAAACAAAATGTATTATTGATTTGTTTTGCTTATGATCCCCTATTCTTCTTCCACCTTCCTTGGGCTTTCCTCTCTTCTTTTTTCTTATTGTTTAACATTTTCATTATATTATCAGACATTACACCAACGAACCTTTCTATACTTTCTACTTTACGGCTCTGTTCTTGTCCTAATCATCTGTGTTTCCTTGTTCCACAAGAACACTGCTTTTATTTCTCTAAACTAGGTTTTTCTTTTTTTAATCTGAAATGGGTAATTGCTTAGATTCATCAGCTAAAGTTGATAACAGGAGCAATAACTCCGGTAAATACTTCCTCTAAAGCCCATCGAAATTGATATGTTACTACTTGTAATAATATTCATGACAACAAAATGAAATTTTCCTATGTTTGATCAATCATTTGTATAGCTTCCTCAGGAGTTTCGAGCAACACAAGCCGTTCCACAGTTCCTTCAGGACCAAGCACAAGTTCATACACGACGGGAAACAGCAGTTTAGGATCATTACCAACGCAGCATAGGACGGAAGGAGAGATACTTTCATCGCCAAACCTAAAAGCTTTCTCTTTCAACGAACTAAAGAACGCAACTAAGAACTTTCGTTCTGATAGTCTACTAGGAGAAGGAGGTTTTGGTTGCGTATTCAAAGGATGGATTGATGAAACAACTCTCACTGCTTCACGACCTGGTTCTGGTATCGTTGTTGCTGTTAAGAAGCTTAAGCCTGAAGGCTTTCAAGGTCATAAAGAGTGGTTGGTAAGATTTTCTCCCTTACCGTGATTCTTGTGTGTCCTTTTCTCTTGCTGACAGATTATGTTTTTCTTTCAGACTGAAGTAAACTATCTTGGTCAACTCACTCACCCAAATCTTGTATTACTAGTTGGATACTGCTTAGAAGGCGAGAACAGGCTTCTTGTATATGAGTTCATGCCTAAAGGAAGTTTGGAGAATCATCTTTTTAGACGTATGTTCTCTGTAATATAACTAATCTTGTGTATTTGTTTCTTGAATATGCAGAGAACTAATCTTTGTATGTGTTTCTTCAATATGCTATAATTTTGTCCGGTTAATGGTTCTTTGCAGGTGGTGCGCAGCCACTTACATGGGCAATAAGGATGAAAGTAGCAGTAGGTGCAGCCAAAGGGCTTACTTTTCTTCATGAAGCGAAGTCACAAGTTATATATAGAGACTTTAAAGCTGCTAACATTCTACTAGACGCTGTAATAGACCAGACTTTCTTCAACCACTTTTTGGTATTAATTCTCTGACTCTTAACCGTTTGAAATTGTGCCTAAAATGCAGGAGTTCAATGCCAAGCTTTCGGATTTCGGTTTGGCTAAAGCAGGTCCTACCGGTGATGCTACACATGTGTCCACAAATGTCATAGGTACTCAGGGTTATGCAGCTCCTGAATATATTGCCACAGGTTTGTTCACTTAATATGATATTAAACTAGACCAAAATCATTGTTGTAATGTTTTTCATAGTCTGTAATAGCATAGTTAACCATTGTTTAAAAAAAAAAACTAGACTAAAACGCAAAGTCAATCTATAGTTTCAACAAGTTCTACCGTGTAAGAACCTTTTTCAAAAACTTAGACTTCTAAATCTTGAAAAACTTAATCAAAAGCTTTGACATTAACCAACAATCTTTGACCAATTAGAGTGTTTTTGTTTCTTAAGAAGCTCATCTTCACCTACTACAGGTAGATTGACAGCAAAGAGTGATGTGTACAGCTTCGGAGTGGTACTACTAGAACTAATATCAGGACGACGTGCCGTGGACACTTCAAATGGTGGACTCGAGTATAGTCTTGTGGACTGGGCAAAACCATACCTTGACGATAAGCGAAAGCTTTTCCGCATTATGGACACCAAACTAGGCGGTCAATATCCACAAAAGGGAGCTTATGCAGCTGCTAGTCTCGCGTTGCAGTGCTTAAACCCGGAGGCAAAGCTAAGACCTAAAATGTCAGTGGTTTTATCCACATTAGAACAGCTAGAAGCCGCTGTTAAACCTGGAACCAAACACACTCAAATGGAATCTCCAAGAGCTCGTCATTCCTCTGATATGCAGAAATCTCCGGTGAGATATAGTCAAGATCGGCCTCTGCTGAATGTAACTCCTGGTGCATCCCCTTTGCCTTCTTACAGTCAATCTCCGCGAGTAAGATGAAATGAAATAGCTTAGTCTCTTTGGTTTCTATGTGTAGTGTATGTGAAACGCAGGCTTGTCTATGTAAAAGAAAAGATTTATACAGAGAAGAACTATTTACTCAAACACTTTATGTATCAAAGTAAACTGAAGCAACGTATGAAATGGATGAAATGAACATGAACTCTGACTAAACACACTCTAAGCTCACCAAACCAAACCAAAACGCAGAGAAAAAGAAAGAGCACACTAAGTTATCAAGCTTGATTGTGTAAATGATATGACAATCTATTTGCCTGAACCTTCAACGTTTCCACTCGGTTTTGTTTGACTTATCTGAAATAATCAAGAACAGAATGAGTCAAAAAAGGTTATTGATATGAGTAAAGCTCTTTTAGTTTTTAAGAGACTTGTGTAAATGTGAGTTTAGCTTACCTGTTTTGTTCTTCAAAGAAGAAGCAGATTTTTCGCCGTTCATAGACCCTTTAGCCGAGGCTTGGAGAAGCTTGTGAGCTCTTGGAGACGTAGTAGTAATGCTCTGCTTACCATTGGCTGGAGAAGGCAGCGAATGGCGCCGCAATGTAGACGCAGTTGGGGCCATGTAGCTGGGGATTTTCCTCCCGCTATGTGTACGCTCTTCACCATTTGCGTGCAGTGACACTCGTCTTTCACTTGGCTTTGAGTTATCAGAAGCCTTATAACCATTCTCAGAGCTTACCTTCACATCTGAGCATTTGAGTTCTTCACCTTTATCATTGGTCTCTGAAGTTCTGAGTTCATCTTCCAATGGTGATTTCTCTTTTTCTTCGACATTAACCTCCTTAGGACTTACATCGGTGGTATCTTTCTCCGGTTCAGCTGACTCAACAGCGTGTCCTCCTCCTTCAAGAACATCTGAAACCTTCAGCTCAGGCTCTATCTGCAGAGAATCTGCAGTATCGTTCTCCTTTTCAGCTGACTCAATAGCGTCTCCTCCTTCAAGAACACCTGAAAGCTTCACTTCAGGCTCTATCTGCACAAATTCTGCAGTATCTATCTTCTTTTCAGCTGACTCAATAGCGTCTCCTCCTTCACGAACATCTGAAACTTTCTCTTCAGGCTCTATCTGCACAGAATCTGCAGTATCTTTCTTCTTTTCAGCAGACTCAACATCGTCTCCTACTTCAAGAATATCTGAAACCTTCACATCAAGCTCTCTCTGCACAGAATCCACAGTATCTTTCTTCTTCTCAGCAGATTTACGTGTGACTTTCAACGACGTGTTTGAAAGAGAAGTCCTTTTAGGCCTAGGCTTCCCATCTTTAGCATCCAACGGTGATCCCTCCTTTGAGGCGCTTCTACTTTTTCTTGGCTTCGCCTTGTCAGTCTCAGTTCTCAGGGGATCTTTGTTAACCGTGGAAGCCTTCCTCACACTTCGTTTAGGTTTCTCACTTTCAGTAGTAGAAGAACGGTTAGAGACCTTTCCACTAGTTGAGCCGGATTGTTTCTTGACACCTTGTCTTGGTCTTGCCTTTTCTGATTCAGCCACTTCTTGATAATTTCGCTTCTTTGTCTTAGTTTTTGGAGCAAGAATCTTAGCTGCTCGTGGAGGAGGAGACCAAACATGAAACTGTGTCCAGCGTTCAAGCCAAACCGTGGCTGAGTTAGGTTCCTCAGGACCATATTGGATCTTCAGAGGCAATGCAGCTTGTGATGAAACCAGAAGCTGAAAGACAGCAACGGAAACAAATATCCAATGTTGTGATGCAGGATTGGTAACTCCAAGTTTATCAAGAGTTAGGAATTAAAATACCTTATTGACAATGATGAATTTTGAGGGACAATCCATCCAACTATACATGCTCACTTGTAAAGCTTCAGAATCATTGACATCCTAATAGAAGAAAGAACATAACATGATTAGCTAAATAACATGATCAAATCAGGCAACTACGTAACACTAAGGAGTGATAAAGAGATTCTACCATATGTGGTTTCTGACAATGAATCACATTATCTGAAGAAGATCTACCTATGCGGCCACGAACAAGCGCCTGGAACTTGACAATTCCCCATATACATGAATAAGTAGCAACGGCTTGTCTTCTAACCAGGTGACCACGGATAACTGCTTGCAGCCTGATGATACCTTTTAGCGTTCGAATTGCTCTACGTGCCTTCAGTACAAATTACCAACACATCATTACCAGAACCTTATATGTTTAAACTATTTCAAGTAGTACAGCAAAAAGAATTAAAGTACCTGACGAGCTCTGAAAACAGCCTGAATCTTACTAGCAGCTTGTCCAAGCTTGAGTTCATCCACATCATTCCTTGGCTCAAGATCATCACCGTTGCTTGTGGCAACAACATTTTGAGCAGTTGAAGGTGTGTCATGTTGTGATGAAGCCACAGGAGGATCAAGGGATAAGTTTGAAAAATCATCCTTCACCGACAGAACCAGGTTAGACTTTGGTGACTTCTTCCCAAGAAGCAGAGTCTTGATCCATTTACCAGGCGTCTTTCCCATTTCTCAAGAGAGCAAAGATGCGTCTGAAGTCTGAAGTAAAGTTGCTAAATATAGAAACCTGCAGAGCGGACAAACCAAAGTCTGTGACTTTCCACAGGCTAACACATTAAATTAACAGCAGAATAAGCAAAGGAACATGAACAAGTAGAGAGATGAAACCTATTTCAACATGTATTAATTTTAATTCCAAAACTAGAAAAATCCATTAAATAAAGTGAAACAAAAGCAGATGGATCTTGAAGAAAGCAGAGTAAATTCATGAAGACAAAAAACAGAGTTGGTAAAATTCTAATTAAAGCAGATACCAAAGCAAAAAATCAAAATCAAAACCTTTACATAAAATCAGACCTGAGGAAAGTGGTAAAAAAACAAAAACAGATATCAGATATAAAGAAGATGATAAGGAAGAGAGAATAGCCCAGATCTGGGTAAAAAATTAAAAGCAGATTATTTTTATCAAAAATGGTGTAAGAATTTTTTTTTAAAATGAAGGATCAGGACCAAACCTAAACTTCTTGTTCTTGGAATGTTTTGTCCTTTTAAAAGTCTTCAACGAGATCAATGACCAAAGAGGCTAAAAAGCAGAGTAGGTCACAGACTCCTCAACGGTTCCACTGACAGTGATGCCCATTACCCCCAGAGAAGAAGAAAGAGAGAGAATCTGATTAGTTTAAAACGACGCCGTTGGAATAAATGTGTTGGCAAAGTTTTAAATTAGGCCTTTCTGGGCCCAAATAAAGGAGTCATTGGAGCTTGATTTACGGAAGTACCCTCACCTTTCTTGGATCATAGCGTTGATGATATTTGAATTTGATAAGTGACTACTTTTTTTTTTATACAAGTGGTTAGACTCCTAGAACCACACGTTTAGTACTTTAGAATCAATTATTTAAATGCTTAACCCGCTCTTGATAATGATGTACTTGTCAATTTAAGATGTAAGTTCAAACTAGATAGATAGTTTTCTCTTGTCCATAAACGAATATTAAAAATGATTTAATATATCCTTATAAAATAGAGTTTAGAACTCATCTATTAGAATTTGAATTGTACCATAAAATATGTACGTAGAAAATGTTTATTTATTTTTATGTTTCTGATAGATGATCTTATTTTATATGATTGTTGAAAATAACAATTATTTTGCATCCTAATTATTTTGTTATAAATGATAACCAATGACAAAACTACGTTTGTAGTATAGTTTAGGCGTGTAAGCCATACACATAATGTGGACCCTAAAGATGGATATATATAGTTGGGCCTGCGTGAGTTGGATGTACTGGGTTTAAATCGTGCCAAATACAACCCGAACAAATTTTCAGTGCCAAATACGACCTGAATTACGTTATAATGCAAAAATACTACCTGAACTTTTTAAAACGTGCCTAAGCCTATATTGACCGTAACAGAAGTTAGTCAACCGTTAAAATGATAAACCGACGTCGGGAAAAGGGCCTATTCCTACCCAAACAATTTCAATCGTGCCAAATACAACCCGAACAAACATCCAGTGCCAAATACGACCTGAACTACGTTATAATGCAAAAATACTACCTGAACTTTTTGAAACGTGCCTAAACCTACATTGATCGTAATAGAAGTTAGTGAACCGTTAAAATGATAAAATGACGTCGTTTTGATTCTATTATTAAAAATGAATATTCCGGGACTCAAACCCGAGTTATGTCACTATTTAAAACATACACATCAACCACTAGACTAAAACAGCAAATTTGCAATTATATATGCTACTATACTTTTTAATCTTCTCTAATTAAAACTTTTGTTATTATTATTTCCGATTCTTATAAATATATTAACATATTTTGTAATTATTATATCTTCAATAAACTTATATTATACTAAAATATAAATAATAAAATATTTATAATCATACAAAATTAAATATATTTCAGGTTTTTCAACTATTTACAAAATGTCCATATATAAATTATTTTAAAAATAAAACTTAATGGTAATTTTTTTTTGGTAAAGTATATTCAGCTTATATTAATTTTAAGAAACAAAAGAAATTAGTATTTATAAGTTTATTAAATATGTTAATATATTAATAAGAGTCAAAAATAATAATAAGCAAAGTTTTAATTAGAGAAGATGAAAAAGTATAAAATCATATATAATTGCAAATTTGTAGTACTATTTAAAAAAATTGCTTTAGTCTAGTGGTTGATATGTCTGTTTTAAATAGGGGCAAGGCCCGAGTTCGAATCCCGGAATCTTCATATTTTAAAAAAAATAATGAAATCGAAACGACATCGTTTTATCAATTTTAACGGTTGACTAACTTCTGTTACGGTCAATGTAGGTTTATGTACGTTTTAAAAAGTTCAGGTAGTATTTTTGAATTATAACATAGTTCAGGTCGTATTTGGCAATTGATGTTTGTTCGGGTTGTATTTGGCACGACTGAATTTATTTGGGTAGGAATAGACCCGACGTCGTTTTATCATTTTAACGGTTGACTAACTTCTGTTATGGTCAGTGTAGGTTTAGGCACGTTTTAAAAAGTTCAGGTAGTATTTGTGAATTATAACATAGTTCAGGTTGTATTTGGCACTGAATGATTGTTCAGGGTGTATTTGGCAGGATTGAAATTGTTTGGGGAAGAATAGATCCTTTTCCCCACATAATGTGGACCCTAAAGATGGATATATATAGTTGGGCCTGCGTGAGTTGGATGTACTGGGTTTAAACATTATGCTTTTACAACCCATAAGCCTAACATAAATGGTTTTAACTAATAGTACTAGATCAAAATGAATTTGGAATTATCATATTAATTGATGGTTGTAGAAGTGTCGCATATTACAAGGCAGCTGCATGTGATGTCGCATTACTTTTCCCATCCTTTTCTTTTGTTAGTAAATTAAAATCTTTCAATCACGATTACTTAACAAGTTCTCAAGAAAACTTGGAAACTGCAACCAAATAAAATTTTGTTTTGTTTCATGACCAGCTTCCTTTTATAAATGTTTTGACTTAAGAGTCTACAATAATCTCGGAGTCGCACTTGAAAACTTCCCTTAAGCGATTTCGAACTTTGCTTATTAGTGATGTTTTCCTTTTTTTCGTATAATAGCCAAACTTCATTAGTTAGACAAGTCAAGCCAATTGTAAAACAAAGAACGAATAATCATAATGTAGAAAGAATAAAAGAACAAAGAAGAAAAGTAATGGACAGTTCATCACACTTAAGGGAAAACAGCGGGAGATTTGTTAGAATCTCTATACTTTTTAAACACACCGAAACAAAACGAACACACATTTCTTTAATCTCACCGACGAATATCTAAACATCTATCATCAAATAATAGAGATCATTACAATATATCTCGTCGAAATTAATTGCTAGTTTCATTAGTTCGATATTGATTAATGACCTAAAAAACAAGTACTGATCATTTGATGTCCCATTATATATAAATCAAACAGATGAGGTAGAGTGAAATTCGACAAATAATTGTTGTTAGGACATCGTTAAGGATTTTTCATTGAGTGATTTAGTGAACTATCCATATTTAAAGTTTAAATTAGCAAAATATCATTGATTGGACATGAAGGACACTGACACAACCATTTGGTAAGGAAATATCGAGAATGCCCTTTCTCTTTCCTCTCATTAACACGAAGCGTAAAAACATTTGTTAACATATAACACTTCTGTTAACGTCTACAATATTTGTTAACAGCCAACACATTTATTACCAAGAAGCGTAAAAATAATTGTTAACAGTTAACACTTCTGTTAACGTCTACAATATTTGTTAACAGCGAATAAATTTATTAACGCGAAGCGTAAAAATAATTGTTAACAACTAACACTTCTGTTAACGTCTACAATATTTGTTAACCGCTAACACGACGTCGAATCTAAAATCCAGAAAATTGATATCATCAAAAAATTGAGGATTCAAAGCCACTTATGAAAAAAATAATGAAATTTAAAATTTAATTGTATATAGAATGATAGAGATTTGTAAAATAATTAGGGATTGGAGAGAAAAAAAAAAGAGGGGAGATATTAAAGAGATGAGAGAGAGTGTAGAGAAAGGCAAAATGGTCCAAAAGAAAGTGATTATCACATCATGGACAATTCTCTAATTATAGATGTCAAATAGAACACTTTAGCCAATTATCTCTTTTTCATTGCGACAATGACATATATCCTTAACGACGTGATCTGATATAAAGTAACGTCGATCATTACGTTGATAAGAGAGTCAGCACGTGCCTTCATATCGTCTCGCGCGTGAGACCTGAGTGATAAACTGTAGTAACAAAGAAACAGCGTTCCCTGGTTGACTTTTACTACATCTCTGAGATCTAGTATACACTAAAGAAACATATCTCCCATATTAATAGGTAGGTGTTTTCGTAAGATAAAAAGAGCTTTGATATGTAACCTTATCTTCCTAAAGAGATTACCATTCATACCACCTTGGAGTATTAAAAATTGTAAGGATGAAAGAATTTTACTTTGGGAAAGAGATGTACAGTTTTCAAGACAAAGTACAACTACAAACATTTATTCGTCAAACATGTTATATGTGTTGTTGTATGCATATGTTACATAGGAGTCTATTATGTATCCAATAAATGCATGTTATAAAGAAAGGTCTGACCAGTACAGAAAGTATATTTATTTACTTGCTGACTACAGCGAAAATAGTTACTAAATTAACCAAGTTGAATTAGTTTAACAAAATGAAATCTAATTGTGGAAATTTTCGATCAAAAGTAGATAAATAGTCAGATGTTTCATGTGGATTTTACGTATTTTAAGGATCTAGTTAACCTTTTCTCTTTTTAAAAACATTACTATCACTTCCTTCCATGCAGTTAAACAGTCTGTCAATGTGCAGCAACTGATCACCAATCAAGAAAAAAACAAAACTTATAAAAGCAAATATTGTATTTACTATCTATCAATTTCCCAAGAAAAAGCTGCGTTACATCATAAAAAATCCCAAGAATTTATGTACTAAAGCACCTCTCCTGCATTTTCTATTTACATCACTTACTATTAGTATTAATCAAACCACACTAATCTCAGAAACAAATACATGTTTCTCTGTAATTATCCCCCAAGAAGATGAAGAATTTCTCCAAAACTCACACCTATTCACTCACTTTCCTTCTACTTCTTCTTCTAACACCACTCTCACAATCACAGCTAAATTCAAGTGAATCAAGAACTCTACTAGAAATCCAGAAACACTTACAATATCCACCAGTTCTAAGATCATGGAGCAATTTAACCAACTTCTGCTACCTCCCACCTTCTCCTTCCTTCAAAATCCTCTGTTTCAACGGTCACGTAACCGAATTAACCGTCACCGGGAACAGAATCATTAAACTCTCAAAAACATTCTCCACCGACTCGCTCTTCACTGTTCTCACAAAACTCTCAAACTTAAAGACTTTGTCTCTTGTCTCCCTAGGCATCTCTGGTCCTCTTCCTCCAAAGATCATCAGGTTTTCTCCTTCTCTCCAGTCTCTAAATCTCAGCTCTAACTTCATCTCCGGGAAAATCCCCAAAGAGATCTCTTCCTTGAAGAGCCTGAGAAGTCTTGTTTTGGCCAACAATGAGCTCAACGGAAGTGTTCCTGATCTCAGAGGATTGTCGGATCTTCAAGAGCTGAATCTAGACGGTAATAAACTAGGCCCTGACGTTGTTACTTCACTCGCAAGTAACCTAATCACTGTTTCATTGAAGAACAACTCTTTTGGATCCAAGCTCCCAGAACAGATCAAGAAGCTGAATAAGCTTCAAAGCCTTGATCTCTCTTCCAACAAGTTCATTGGGTCAATCCCAAGATTCATGTTCTCGCTTCCTTCACTTCAGAATCTAAGTCTGGCACAGAACTTGTTCAGTGGATCACTTCCAAACTCATCTCTATGCAGCTCCAAGGTTAGAGTTTTAGATGTTTCTAGGAATCTTCTAACTGGAAAGCTTCCATCTTGCTTGTCTTCCAAGACTTTCCATAATCAGACAGTGGTCTACACATTCAACTGCTTGTCCGTAAAAGGCTCTCCTTCTGCAAAGTATCAGCGTCCTGTTTCCTTCTGCGAAAACGAAGCAAAGCAAGCGGTTTCTGCTGTGAAGTCAGACACTAAGGATCACGAAAAGAAAGAAGAAGATAAAGGAATCGAACTTGGATTAGTGATTGGCATTATCATAGGTGTGGTCCTTGCTTCAGCGGTTTTGGCTGGTTTAGTTTTGGTTAGGATGAGAATGTCAAGATCAAAAGAGGTACCTTTAGAAGCTAACAACATCGATAAAGTCTCTGTTTGTAGCACAGCCACAAGGTCCACTACATCAAAGACAGTACCAGATCTAAGTAATAATAAAGGATTACTTTGAAATCTTGAATCAAACCCATTTAACCTAACTAGGTCAAGTTATATATGCAGGACGTGTACCACAAACCATGAGATCTGCTGTGATTGGACTATCACCGTACCGTGTTTTCTCTTTGGAGGAACTGGAAGAAGCCACCAACAACTTTGATGCAGCAAGTCTCTGTGGAGAACAGGTAAAATGAAATAGCAAACAAAACATGATCATAAGTTTATTTGAGTCTCTAACTGATGTAATTTAAAAAAACAGCTGTACAAAGGTTGTCTTAGAGAAGGAATAGCTGTGACAGTGAGGTGTATTAAGCTGAAACAGAAGAGTTCAACAACAACACAGAACTTGGCTCAACAAATGGAAGTTTTATCAAAGCTAAGGCATATGCATTTGGCCAGTGTTCTTGGACACTGCATTGGTACTTACCAAGATAATCATCCATACGCCGGGAGCACCATTTTCATAGTCCAAGAATACATCTCTAACGGGTCTTTGAAGGACTACCTCACTGGTACTACCTGAAAAAGATGTCAAGAGTTTTGATTCAGGAAACTAATTTTTGGAAGTGTTTTTTTGGCAGATTGGAGAAAGAAAGAGGTGTTGAAATGGCCTCAGAGAATGTCTATAGCCATTGGAGTAGCTCGAGGGATACAGTTTTTGCACACAGGAGTGGCACCAGGAATCTTTGGGAACAATTTGGAGATAGAGAATGTCCTGCTTGATGAAACACTCACTGTCAAACTCAGTGGCTATACTATTCCTTTACCATCCAAGGTATAACAAGACTTGGCTGTTTATTTCTAATTCAGTCTCATGACATGTATAATCCTTTGGGGGAATCCTGCAGGTTGGAGCAGAAAGCACTAGTAATGAAGACGGAGAGAAGGAAGATGTGTACCAGTTTGGAGTGATCCTCCTTCAGATCATCACAGGCAAAGTAATGGCGGCTGCATCTTCAGAGTTGGGAAGCTTAAAGCTTCAGCTGGAGAATGGTTTAAGAGACGAACCATCGGTGTTACGTAGCTTAGCAGATCCGAGTGTGAGAGGAACATATGCGTATGAGTCACTAAGGACCACAGTGGAGTTTGCTATTAACTGTCTTTGTGAAGATCAGCAAAAGCGTCCATCAATAGAGGATGTTGTGTGGAATCTGCAGTACACAATTCAGGTGCAGCAAGGATGGACAAGCAGTGGGAACCTTGGGGTTGGTGATACATAGATGGGTGATAGAGGGAAACGGCCACACACCCTTTAATATTTCATATCATAAACATTTTTTTACAATTTTGGTACAGAGTTGTTTCTGATACCTAGCAAGGTTTGGTACAAAGTTTTTATAAGGATGCTAAAGCATCTAATCAGTAGAGTTTTGAAACACACACAAAAGACATGAATGAAAAGATAAAGAAAAGCTGTTGCTTAATGGTGATGACATTGAGAATAGGAGAGAGAGTTACACAGCTTACAACTAACTACTACTAGTCAGCAGTCCAGCTTTGCTCCACAACATCGCGCACTCTTCTGTTGTACTCACGCTTGTTTTCGCTGTACATCCGAGCAGCTTCCGAATTTGCAGGAGAATTCGGATTAGGGTCACAGAGCAATGACTGCAATAAAAAAGGGAGAGAATATGGATTAGAGAAGAACAAAGTTATCTCAAGGTTCCAGGGTATTTCAATATTTTACCTGGATGGAGGTAAGTATAGCAGCAACATCATATATTGGACTCCACTGGTTTTGTAGAATGTCCAAGCAAATACTCCCATCTGCATAAACTACAAAGCAGGTAGAGAAGAAGAAAGTTTATGTGAGCCAAAAGCTAAACATTAACGTCGAAGAAAATAGAATGCTGCATCTGAAGAACTTACTATTTGGATGGAACATCCGTGACACGAAGCGAACTGTTGGCGGTTTATTTGGATAATCCTCAGAGAATTGCAGTGAGAGTTTGAAAGTACCACCATCCCATGGGGTGTCATCAGGCCTGAAAAATTCACAAAACAAGAAGAACAAAAGTAAGTAACAGAAACAACCTAAGTGTTTCAGAAACTAAGCTAGTATCTACGGTACTTGAATCGTTACCCGAATATGACAGCATTCCAGATCATGATATTGTTGTCCTGAGGAGCACCACTTATACCCGCAGGTGGGTCTTGCTGCAACCTCTTGAAATCCCTCATCAACCTCTTCCTTGCTGGAGTCGACATCCTCCTTCAGTCTACAAAATAAAAACCCATAAGTTCATCATCATGACGTCTGAACACCTCTGTGAACCCTTGTGTTCATATAAACCGATTTTCAATGGTTTGGGCATGCTAAATAATCTAATATAATGTTATAGACTCTAATCTGCATAGTAATTTACGACCCAAGGCAGCTAGATAGCTTAGAAGCAACATCAAAACTAAGAGCTGAACCTCAAACCAGTATAGTCTCGCATCAATTCACCAGAATAGCTACAATAATAACAAAAAAAAACATCTTTACTCTATAGCTTAGAAGCAACATCAAAACTAAGAATCAAACCTAGCAACATCAAAACTAAGAATTAAACCTAGCAACATCACTAGAATAGCTATAAGAATGATAAAAAAAAAAAAAAAAGACAGGACCTTTACCCTATAACAGCTAAATAGATCAGAAGCAAACATCAACTACAATAAAAAGGAAGAAACTTTAAATCCAAAACTAAAACTTGAAACCCTAGAAACAGCTTAAAGTCGCATCAATTCACCAAAAATTAGCTATAAGAAAGTAAAAAATCAACGGATCCAGCAAAGAAACATTCAAGGGAAAATGAATAAGGGTACCGTGGAAAAAAAAAAGATCTCGTTTATTAAGTAGAAGACGGCGATTACAGGAAGAGGCAAAGATCGCGGCGAGAAGAGGTCGTCAAGCTATCATCTGTGTCACGGCGATGACCGCCGGTGATCAGAGGAATGGGTGGAGTCGGTTTTCGATCTCACCGTGCGATGAGGAGGAATTGAAAAAGTTGAATTATTAGGAACCTACGGTGTCGGTGAAGATGTTCGAGGAAGTTGCTCCTCTGTCATATCTGTAAAGCTGTTGCCTTTTAGCCTTTGGACGAGCCACCTAAACCGGAATTAACCTTTTCGGGCGAACTGTACCGTTAACCGGATTTAATCTGCCTTTATAACCAATATTCAAACCATCTTCTCAAAGCCTGAGGCTTTTTTTTTTTTTTGGATCAGACATGCTTGTATATATTCATTTTGACAGTTGCTCTTAAATTAAAAACAGCTAAAATAAGACAAGACAATCATTTATGTTTTGGGATGTAACCAAGTAACACAAAGGATCTCGATTTTTTACTCACTTTTGTCAATTCTTTCTCGTAGATATGAATAGAGATCAATCATCAAGAACCCTATCAGAAAACAAAAAGATATAATCCCATTATCCTATGGCCCTCCTTAAGATTCATCATCTGTTCTATGCATAGTCTCCTCCATGGTTAGGCTAGGCGTTGTTCATCCGGTCCGAATCTTCTTCTTTAATTGATGGAGTTTGCAAATGCGTGCCGCACAATGTAAGTCAAACTTGCGATACAAGAAAACAAGTGTAGTAAAGATGCATTGTCACAATGTCACATGTGCACAATACAAGTAATGTGGAAAAAAAAAAAGAGAGATTTGAATTCAGTTTCTTATGTATATTATCGTCTACTACTCATATCTAGATCAAGCAGGAAAAGAAGAAGCATCCCCTAGTTCTCAGTCGTATATACAATAATAATACAATCCAAGAATAGTGTTCTATAATCTAATATAATAGAGTTCCAACAAACGCCACACGATTCCTAGGAATCATCATTATTTAAACAACCAGTAGCCTTGCCTAAACCAAAAGAGATCTAAACCATACAGCTCCATTTCATAATTTCATTGTAATTTTTTCGAAGCAACAACACACGAGACAAGACAAGAGAGTTAATGAGAATATATTGGAAAAATTGTATATAGATCCAAGGTATTAAAAAATTTCTCATCTCCCGGGGGAAAAGAATAATAATCCGAAACTGCGGATTGTTACAAAACCTCATTCACAGAAAAAAAAAACATTTTCACATGTTTTTCTTCCATCTCTCTCACTCTTTTTCTTGGACAACAAGTAAATACAAGAGCACAAGCTTTGTTTGTTGGGAAGGCAACAAAATGGTAATTTCACTCAGCAGGCTTGACCCGGTGTGCAGCCTAGTACTCCCGCGTCCATTGTGAGTCTACGTACCATCGTTCCCGGTTTAGGTCGGATCAAAAACTTGTTTGGGACAGGGTTCTTCGGTTTAGGGCTCCACGCATTTGGTTTTCCTGATTGCACAAAGTAAGCTCCATTCAGGAAGTAATCTCCTTCTGATTGCCAGTTCCAAAGTTTCCAATCAACGTAAGGAGTGTACTCTCTCTTTGTGATCTGTTTGGCTTGATCGTTAGGAGGAGCAATGAAACGGTTGCCTTGACTAATGATTGTAGGGTTCATGTTTCCACCTATTGCATACATTTCCCAATGTGTGTAGTCGTTGTTCACCACATGGATCGTTCCGAATCTGACACGAGGCATTCTCTGTTCCAGTCTCTTACCAAAGTGGTTAAACGCAACTGTTATCTGCATCTTCTTGTCGATCACGTGTTTGTCATTGGCCCCAAAAAGCATCACCTGTTTTCTCACAAAACAAATTCAAATAAGAGCTTAAAATATTCATTTGAAAAAGAAAAAAAATAATTTAAACTACCATTTAGAGGATCATAAACATTTTTAAGTTACACTTAATAATATAATTGATAACTTAAATCTTTAAAATGTGGTCAAACCAAATGCTTCATCAGGTTGTGTAGAAATAGGTGTAAATACAACCTCAAACAAAAAGGTATAAATCATAGTCTATGCCAAGTTTGTAAGTAATATTTAAGAAAAATATGTTTGTAATAAAAATGCTTTATTACCTCTTGGTGGTCTGTGAAATGGCCGTTGGAGACAGTTACAGCAGTGGAGCCAAGAATTGCATCAATCATACCATCTGAACATCTAGTCATCGAGACATGATCAATCCAAACATTAGTTGCTCCAAACATATTGATTCCATCACCATCACTAACCGTCCTTAACCCTACATGATTCTCAGAGTCTCTGATCAAACCACCGTTCGAGGGAACAACGTTCTTGATATAGATATTGTGTATGATCACATTATTCACAAACTGCAACGTTAATCCAGAACCTCCCATGATGTAAACCTTAGCTCCTCTTCCATCGATCGTTTTGTCGCTCGTCATCATCAGTTCTTGTCGCAGTTTTATGATCATGCTTCTTGCAAAAGTGATCCAAAGAGGTCCGTTTCGTGTCACAGCGTGTCTTAACGTTCCTGGCTTAGGGTTGATGACGTCGTCGTCTGAGGCGTCGATGACTACGTAGATCGGTCCGTCTTTTCCTCCGGTGGTTCTTCTGCCGAACCCGAGAGCACAATCCGCTAGCTTCTTACGGTTTTTCTCCCAGTCACGGTCGCATCTCCAGCATTTGTCTATTGGGTTATGAGCTACGCATTGTCCTCTCTTGTTTCGCATTTTTCGACCACGTCTCATCTGTGAAAGCTCTCTTCTTGTGTTGTTGTTGGTTGATTCTGTGGTGTCTAGTGCTCTGTTCAGAAAAAAAAAAACAAATTGTTTTATTAGGTTACTTGTTTAATAAGTTAGGTTAACATGTAACTAACAATAACAAAATAAAAAACTCACAAAGCGACATGGTAATTCAAATGGTTGGTGACGTTGAGTGGATTTGGATCAAAAGAGGCCAAAGTTTGTTTCAACGCATCGCCTTGACGCTGCGTCCAGTAGTCGTCAAAGACGGCAATATGGGATCGAACCTGTGGGGCCAATGTGGCTAATGACAACAAGAAGAAGATAAAAACGTAACCGCCAATATTCAAAAACGCTGCTGCCATTTGCAAATTTTGAGAGAGATAAAAGCAGCTGAGATTTATTTTCCCGGTGAAAACCACAAAGGGAGTTTGTGGTTTTCAGATCGGGCTGCCGGGTTGAAGATTGGATGTTGAATCATGGATTGCTTAAATAGCAAGGAACTGGAGAGAGAGAGGGATGGGTCAATGGAGGATTAAGAATTAACATAGTAATCAACCATTGATTTAGATCTTTTTTTTGCATGCTTTTGTGTGTTGTCCTTCTTTTGTGGTATAATTTAAGTAATTTTTTTATTTTCGTAATACCATTTTTAGTTAGAGAGATAAATTAATAGCACCTTTAAAATTTGAGGTTACTATTTTTGGTTCTACCACCCATACATAAGATAATAATGTGAAGATTAGATAATAAATAGCATCTTCATAACTGGCTTTCATACTCTACTTAAAATTGAAAGTTACATGAGTACACTTCAACAGTCAAATATTGTGATTTGATTAGGTTATGAAAAGTAAAAACTTTTTAACGTAATTTTAACGCACTGTGGTGCAAGTACAGACTCAAAAGCCCAATGGGTCGAACAAGCTGGTGTCATACAGAGTATAAGTTCAGCCCATATACGTATCAAGGGGACCCTTGTCCTTGCCATCCAAGTAACTACAGTAGTACTCTTGCAGTCAGAAGCTTATTAATGGCGGGACTCTCTGTTCCCCCAACAGAACAAGAAGTGCAAACTCAATCTCATAAATATTTTTACACAGCAAGTTGATAAAACGCCATACTGTTCATCTCTGTGAAGATGGTCCGTGATCAATATATACAGATCCAGATTCACCAACTCAGTTTTACATTCCAAAAGCAATAAATAATTTCTTGACCCTTATGATAATAAATCTAAAGACCATTATGTACATAGTACACTGCGAGTCTATGAATTATACATTTCAACAAGAAAGTAAAAACATCATAAATGTTTCTTCTCCTAACCATTTCAAGAAAGACAAGACTTACTCAAAAAAGCTTTAACTGTTAAATTCTCCTTCTCCGGTGAATCAAGATTCATAGCTGAATATAGAAGCATACGAAACATGAAAGAAGAAAGATTCAAGAAGAACGTACACGCAGTAATCTTGTCTTTCTTCTTCTTCTTCTTCCTATGTTCCACGTCGGATTTGCTCCTCCCACGTTCTCCCTTAGCGATCCTCACCGGCGGGAGATGGGATCTCCTACAGCCGACTATAGGCATCTCCGCCATGCACATGCAACTCCTCCACAACAACAAAGTCATCATCTTTGACCGTACAGACTACGGCCCTTCAAACCTCTCCCTCCCTTCTCAAACTTGCCGAAACGCCACCGTTTTCGACTGCTCCGCTCATTCCCTCCTATACGACGTCGCTTCCAACACTTTCCGCCCACTCACTCTCCAATCCGACACGTGGTGCTCATCCGGCTCCTTAAACGCCTCAGGCTCCTTGATCCAAACCGGCGGTTACGGCGTCGGCGAAAGAGCCGTACGTATATTCACTCCCTGCGAACGCGATTCTTGCGATTGGCTTGAGAACAGAGCGTATCTCTCCTCTCGCCGGTGGTATTCCACCAACCAGATTCTTCCCGACGGCAGGATCATCATCGTCGGCGGGAGAAGAGCCTTCACCTACGAGTTCTACCCCAAGAACCCGAGAAAATCTGTTTTCTTCCTCAGATTCTTGGCCGAGACGAGAGATCCTAACGAAGAGAACAATCTTTACCCCTTCCTTCATCTCCTCCCCGACGGAAACCTCTTCATCTTCGCTAACCGGAGATCGATCCTCTTCGACTTCGTCAATCACCGAATCGTCAAAGAGTTCCCGGAGATTCCCGACGGCGACAAACGGAACTACCCCAGCACCGGCTCCTCCGTGCTCCTCCCTCTCTTCCTCACCGGAGAAAATAACCGATCGAAGGTATCGGCGGAGGTTCTGGTCTGCGGCGGCGCTCCTCCCGGAGCGTTTCTTAAGGCGGCGAGGACGATACCTAAAATCTTCGTGGGAGCTTCTCGCACGTGCGGGAGGTTGAGAGTGACCGATCCGGATCCGAAATGGGTCATGGAGCAGATGCCGTCGCCACGTGTCATGCCTGATATGTTGTTACTACCGAACGGTGACGTTTTGATCATTAACGGAGCGGCGAATGGAACCGCGGGGTGGGAAGACGCTACAAACGCTGTTCTCAACCCGATTTTGTACTTACCCAACGAACCCGACCCGACCCGGAGATTTGAAATTCTCGCGCCAACTCGGATCCCTAGGATGTACCATTCGGCTTCTCTCCTCCTCCCCGACGGGAGAGTCTTGATCGGAGGAAGCAATCCTCACCGGAATTATAACTTCACGGCGAGGCATTATCCGACGGAGCTCAGTCTCGAGGCTTATCTCCCGCGTTACCTCGATCCGCAGTACGCGCGCGTGAGGCCGTCCGTTCTCACGGTGGAGCTCGCCGGGAATATGATTTACGGGAAGTCGTTTTCGGTGACGTTCGTGATTCCGGCGTTTGGGATGTTTGACGGAGGAGTGTCGGTGAGGCTCGTGGCTCCGCCGTTCAGCACGCACTCGACGGCGATGAACCAGAGGTTGTTGGTGTTGCGCGTGAGGCGCGTCGCTCAGTTATCTGTTTTCGCGTATAAAGCTGACGTGGAGGGACCAACGAACTCCTACGTGGCGCCGCCTGGGTATTATATGATGTTCGTGGTTCACCGTGGAATTCCGAGTGAGGCTGTTTGGGTTAGACTTTAAAGCAGTCCTTTTTTTCACCGTGGACTTGTGTTTTGACTCTTGTTTTTTTACATAAGATTCATTTTTTTGGAAGAATGTTGTAAAACATTTTGTTTTAATAATGGAAACTCAGAGATTTTTGATATTCTTAAATTAATCCATGTATGTTTTTGAATAAATTTACTTGCTTCAGCTCCATTATTTTTGGTATCAGCCTATTTAATCCATATACTTCTACACTCAGTAGGAGTCAATAACTCACTCTTGACAGGCTTTCTAGCCGAGATTAGTTTGAGATTAGCCTCCTTTTGAGTGCAACATTGATAATTGCTTGTGTGTATCCAACAATAACTGTGCCAACACAAGTGATATGGTCGTTCGAGTCAGGTAATGAGACATTGGAAAAAAATGTGTATCCGATAGATCTGAACATAATCTAATCTTGGCTTGGGAAGCAACTATTGGCATTTAACCATTAGCAGAAAAGAAGAAAAAGAGTTGCGTCATTTTCTACTAATGGATATACTCAAACGCACCAGTAGTGTGAGATAACAAACTAAGTCCCACATTGGAGAATTAGACAAGGAGTGTCTAATATATAAAGAGAAGTCCAACTCTATTAGTACGAGGCCTTTTGGGATGGAAACCAAAAGTAAATCCATGCGGGCTTGTCTATCAGGCCCAAAGTGGACAATATCGTACTAACAAGAAAATATAGAGTTGGACATGGGCTTTCACAACCCAACAATTGGTATCAGAGCGGTTGACGAGAAATCTGCAAGAAGACCAAAATACCCTTCGAGAGATGAGTGGGTATCCTATGAGTTAGGAATGAGAGGTCAGTGGCAGAAATCAAGTCAGAAGATCTTGGAAATCAGTTGTGGGACACGAGATGAATGTGATCCTTAGTTTGAGGGGGAGAATGTGAGATAACAAACTAAGTCCCACATTGGAGAATTAGACAAGGAGTGTCTAATATATAAAGAGAAGTCCAACTCTATTAGTACGAGGCCTTTTGGGATGGAAACCAAAAGTAAATCCATGCACTCATCCTCGTTTGTAGACCTCTCAAGTCCTTGAGAGTCTGATCCTTTTCTAATTAGAACCGCCTTTGCCAGCAAACTTCTTAACCATGAATCCCTTCTTTTACGGCGAAGAAGATCTTGCACGATTTTAGCCTGGCTATTACCATGGCTTCCCGTCGACTTCTTCCGACGTCTAGCAACGATCACGAAACACCACCACCTTTTGAACCATAACTTGAAGCTTTAACATCATCTCCACCTTGATCTAAAATCCCTTGAAATATAGGTAGTAACAACCTCATCTATTTCGATAGATCAGCCTTGAACACTTCATACCGCCATCACGAAGAATGGAACACGCCGCTTAACTTTAACCTTGTTAAGAAGACTATCGATACAAAAGTTTGCTCGACTTCCTTTGAGATGAATGTTATTGCATCAACACCTTGTACTTCCCTAAGCAAAGACACGTTACCTTTGATCGTTCGACCCTAAAACTTGGAGATGATGGATCGCAGCTTTCTCGAAGAATAGATAGGTCCCATTATCTGTCTTCTTTGCGATTCTGCTCGGACTCCTTATTTGCAATCGAGAATTCCTAACAATTGGTATCAGAGCGGTTGACGAGAAATCTGCAAGAAGACCAAAATACCCTTCGAGAGATGAGTGGGTATCCTATGAGTTAGGAATGAGAGGTCAGTGGCAGAAATCAAATCAGAAGATCCTGGAAATCAGTTGTGGGACACGAGATGAATGTGATCCTTAGTTTGAGGGGGAGAATGTGAGATAACAAACTAAGTCCCACATTGGAGAATTAGACAAGGAGTGTCTAATATATAAAGAGAAGTCCAACTCTATTAGTACGAGGCCTTTTGGGATGGAAACCAAAAGTAAATCCATGCGGGCTTGTCTATCAGGCCCAAAGTGGATAATATCGTACTAACAAGAAAATATAGAGTTGGACATGGGCTTTCACAACCCAACAAGTAGTGGTATTGATCCTGAAACCAATTCGTATGATCTTGTTCTCACAGCTAATCACAGATTCACATTGATAAAGCTTAGAGTAGGAACAAGAGGGGACCTTTATTTACTACATTAATGGAGTGTCATTCACAAAACATAATAAATAGGGCTCAGAATATCATATTTTCTTATTTTACCACCAGGCAATAAATGTAACAGCGACTAATCCTACAGAGTTTGTCCTTTCTTTTAACACGATGAGTTGGTTATTAGATAGTATCAAAATTACTTGACGTAAGAAAATGTGTCCAAGATTGTAAAGTGTTTGTTCTTGTTTTTTGTACAATTGATTGCACTATAGGTATCACGATTCTTGTCTATCATATATCGATAAACACAAATTTAGCATAATACTCCATGTTCGAGAGTATAGGATTTGTGTTATTATAACGGATACAGTTATGAGCCGATAATCTAAAACCTCAACGGTTTCTAAAAATTTATGGCCAGAAAAAAAAACTTGAAACTTATACCTGAAAAAATCGAATTGGCATCCTCATAAAATCGGTTGAAAGAGAATTAAAGAATGAATTTGATGAATGCATTTAACAATAACACATGCAAGGCATGAAAACTATTCTATGCAGAAACCAAAGGAAACTGAATCATGTGACAAAGTAACAAATAAGGAAACATCTTAATCACAAATTATTTAATTTGTTCAATATCACATTAATGAATTTAGTACTAATTAGTTAGAATATACATAAACACTGAAATAATTAATAATTAAACATACGTAAAAAAATGAGGTTAATAAATATGATCGCTTGT
>CAKOAT010186265.1:459831-521260 GCA_932364175.1 Eruca vesicaria subsp. sativa | reverse complement strand
ATTTGATTCGATCCGTTATTCGTTTCGATTCGATCCGAAAATTCCGGATATCCGTAAACTTTCGAATCAAAGCAAATACTAAAATTCAATATCCGTTAAAATCGAAGCAAATCACAAATATTAAAATTTTGGAAAGCGGATATCCGATCCGATCCGTAAATATATAAATATATGTATATTTTGATTATATTTAAAATTTAATTGTATAAAATTATATAATTATTAATTAAGCACATGATTTTGAACAATTCTATTCAAATTATTACTTATATAAAAGTATTACATAAAAAGAGATAAAATATTTTTGACAATTATATTTTTTTCTTAAATTTTGTGTTATTATAATTGTAACTTAAACTTTAAAAAATTACAAAATCTGTAAATTTACTAGTTCTTTTAAGTTTTATTTTATATATCATGCAAAAAAATATTTTTACAAACCAAATTTGTATCAAAATCTTAAGATTATTTGTACTAATTAAAATGGATGAGATATCCGTAAATATTCGTAAATATCTGCAAATATCTATTTATTTTCCGGATATCCGTTTTTTCGGATATCCGTATTTTTTCGAAGCAAAGCAAATACCAAAATTAGATATCCGTAACATTCGAAACAAATCACAAATACCTTAAAAAACCCGGATATCCGATCCATGCCCACCCCTACTTGTGACAAACCACTGCATATTTACTCAACCTTTATACGCCACACACAAGAGGACCAGGCTTACAACTCGCTAGTACACAGCAGTTGCAACGACACCAAAAAGATTCTTGCTAGAGAGCCTAATAAAAAAATTGACAACACTTTGTTATAAAGTAAATATTGATTTTATGTTTGCTGAGGTTATCTCAACAATGATGATGTCCTAATGATTCAAAGTGATATAACAAAATTAGATTTTCTTACATACCCAAAAGAAGAAGAAGAACAACAAAAACGACTGGTCATACATTTATTACAAGAACTTCAATTTATATAACTTCCAAAATGAAAAAAAAAATATTAAAACCCTAATAGTAACATAAGATAATGACTTATCATAATCAAATCATAAGACAAGTACGTACTTAATAATAAATCATATGTTATTACCGGACACATCAACATTGTTAACGTTGTTACTCTTATCGGTGTCGTTGCCTTCGAGGTTAATGTTGTTGTTGCTAGTGTTCTTATTGGAGAAATGGAGCTTGTTGTTGTGCATCCAAACCTTAAGCACTCTTCTCTTCACTCCAATCTCTTCACAAAATCTCTGAACAACGCAATCTTCTTGCCTTTGTATCTTCCACCCAACTTTCTCAGCAAAACTCAGCATCTTCTCTTTCTGCTCCGGCGTGAACTTCGTCCTAAACCTCTTCTTCTGGTTGTGTCTAGACGCGGTGGTCACGCCGTCTTGTTCCATAAAGTCATCAGACTCCAAGTTATGCATGTACCGATAGTTAGAAACTCCTACAGGCATGATCATTTGGTGAGGCATGGCTGATCTGATAGTGTGGTGGTTGACCATGAGTTTTCGCGGTGGAGGCGGTTGGTGGTAAGTGGAAATGGCGGTGGCGTTGGTTTCACCTTCGACTTCTTTTCTATGGAAATTTCTATGGCAGTTGCAAGCTGAGCAAGTGAGAGCTTCAATGGAGCCATCTTCACCACTTGGCATAAACTCTCCACACCCATCAGTGGCATTGCCTCCCATTGCTGCTGCATGGTTCTTGAGACATTCCTTGTACTTTATCATAGGCTTCTTGATGATTGCGTTGTAACCAACATGATGAGGATCTTGATGATGATTGTTGCCATGACCATTACCATGTAAAGGCATTTGTGGTGGATGAGTAGTAGAAATGTTGTTGTTGTTGTGAGTTGAAGGAGCAGAATCAGCAGCATGATGATCATGATGATGGAGGATCATGTGACCATGACCACCACCACCAACATATGTAGTGTTTAATGGGATAGGCATATCATGATCTTGACTTGCGTTTTCCATTTTTTTTAGCTCCTGTACAAAAAGTGTTGCAAGCTGTCTGTTGGTTTGGGGATATAGGCCCTAGAGAAGGAATAAACAAGACAATTATTGGAGAAGACTAATTAGTATGATTATGAACTATCAACAGTGGATAATACTTCTTTGAAATAAATCTTAAGGATTTTTCTTGGAAAATGACCACTTTTTATAAATAACTCATGGACACTTTAAATGATTTACTGAAAAATAACCCAAAGTTTAGAAAGTCCCAAATTAAAGAACAAAACAGAAGAATAGCCCTGAAAGGGAAGATAAGAACTCTTATTGCAAGCGTGCTCGATAAAAAGCTGACAAACGCACTTCAAAACAATCTTCTACTTCAATGCAAGTGAGATTTATGGTGGTCAAATTTTAAAACAAGAAATTGATCATAAAAAAGCTGTTAAATAGAGAGGAGGAAATGTAAAGACTGGCTATGAAAGAAAACTGAGTGAAGTTGTTGATGATTGAAGGGAAGAAGAACACATACCCACACAACTGAAACTAGACTTTGATCTTAATATGCTTCAAAAGGTCAGAACATTTTTAGATATAGTCAGCATCAGCCTAGGGAAGATTAGATATTTAGGGTCTTGTAATGAAAGACTGAAGGAAGAGAGGAGACAAATATTTGCATTTGGGTTTTGGATGTGAAGGCGATGTCTTAAACTAAGAAGACTTAGGGCTATTAATAGTGGAAGCCTCAAGACTAATAAAGCAAGTGGAAGAAAAATCAAACTATATTTTTTTTTTGGTAAAAATCAAACTATATTTATTTTCCAAATACCAAACATTTTCACTCTCTCCTTCCCTCCCGTTTTTTTTTCTGGGTGCAAATGTCAAAACATCTCTCCCGTCTTTCTTTACATTTAATTATGGTACTTTTGCTACTATTTTATACTAGTTACACTTAAAATAAGTTCAATCATGGTGTATTTGAGAATCTTTCATAAGCTATAGTGACCTAACTATTTTTATGTAGAATAAATAATTAAAATACCCTGAAACAAATATTGTCCAGAGCAGGGGGGAAACGGAGAAAATTAAAGGTCATGGCATTGGCATGGGTGATTGCTTTGCTTGCACTATCAGACATCAAATTTACACAATTTAGAGAGATAAAATGTGTCAGAGAGTGGTGGGGAGAGTACTGAAGCAGTGAGATAAGCATAAAAGTAACAGTAAATCAAATAAGTTATCTTTCATGAACAAACAAATATTGCTGCTTACAAAAAAAAAACAAAAAAGTTTTTTTTTAAACAGTACACGAACAGATAAACTATAATGTGCTTGTATATATTATATATTATAAAGCGATAACAAATTTTATGATAAAATAATAGATCATAGTATTAGTTTTAAAACTGTATAACTCCTTTCGCCTGTAAACTTCAATCTTCGTTAATTGAAAAATTGAGGGTGATTATATTATACATCTACTGAAATTACACGTTTTATTTACCTATATCTGGACCATCTTTTATTTTACCAGTAATAAGACTTTGGACTCTTTAGTCAAAGAAAAAAAAAAGACTTTGGACTCTCGAGGTTGTCATGGCATGCATGTGAATTATATAAATAACCAGAAGTTACTGTTAGTTATGGCCCCTACAATACTTCGAGTATTTATTGTAAACTGTATTATGTATAGTGTTTACTAATACAATACTACAACATAAAACCTGGATTAGGACTTCATATTTTATTAGTCAATTATCAAATAGTAACAATGATATTAGGTCGTTGACTCGTTGTCAAAAAAAAAACAATGATACTAGGTAAATAGGACGTCTTATTTAGAAACATGTTTTTTCTCTTTTTAATAAGAAGTCGTGGTAAAGTGGAGAATTTTGCTTAACATTTCAGACATACTGCTCTTAGCAGTAATAATCATTTAATGGTTAGCCACATCAGTTTGACTTTACATGATCGATTTAGTAAATCAGTATTTAAGTTTATGAATGGTATTCTCATATTTTCATATTGGCTTTTGACTTGAGAATAACTCGGTCCGTAGTATATAGGCTGAACCCGAAACTTGGGACAATTAAGAGCATTTATAAATAGGTAAATAAATTCATTTTAATTTTTTTTTGTTCACTTATAAATTCGTTTTCACATAATTATTCTTTGATTCTTACTCTCTCTATTTCATTTTATTTATCGTTTTATAGAAAAATTTTTGTTAGAAAATAAGTGTTGTTTTATAATTTCAATATAAAATTTATTAATTTTATTTATTTTTTATTGGTTAAAATGTGTTTAGTTGAATAAGTAATTGTATTTTTATTTTGAACATATATAAAACTAAAGGATTTTTAATATATGTACAAACTTAAAATAATATCTGAATGCAAAATATTATTTATCCATATTTTTGTATTTAGAGCATCCCCATTGAAGGTTCAATGGGGGGTTTTTCACACAAAAACTAAGAAACAAAAAAAAATAAAATATAATAAAAACTGTGAATCTGGCTTGTTGGATATCATTGGAGTGAATCTGGTTCACCACTATACCACGGACCCCATGCTACGTGCTGACCCACGATTGGTCCATATTTTTTTTTTTTTTTTAGAAAAAAAGACAAATGAATAAAAAAAGGAAAAAAATTAATTTTTTTTTTTGTGAACCTACCCCATCAGTTTATTGATGTGGGTGCTCTTACTCATGTAACAAAAAATAAAAAGGGTCCACATGAATAAATGACGTTAGGTCGATGGTCCAAAGTTGTTCACAATTTTCAAGATGTTCGTATTTACTCGTTCCACTTTTATATCACGACACTTTAATATTTGTATCTCTGAGTTTTATATTTATCATCTGCTTAATTTTTATTTATCTATATAAAAATAAATCTGAGGTGGATTTATGGGCGCTTTTTTAGAAGGTAGAGTGTTTACATAACTTACATTTCTCACATATAATTTTTGAGACGTCCTCCGAACTCCTACATGCAGCCCTCACTAACCCTAGTGACAACCAAAACCTCGTTTTCAGTCATATCCGTCACAACATTTCTTTTCTTCTGGCAAAGATTGATACTTGGAGTCTAGAACACGTTCTCCCTGAACGCAATGAAGCAGCGTTGGCTATTACCTTAAGCGTCACTCGAGATCAACGTCATCAATTCTACATCGTCAGATATGCTCCGGTGTGGCTTTATCATCTTCTTGCTTTAGAGACTCAGCCATAAAGGGTTTGTTCTGGTGTGATCCTTTTCATTTTGTAATAATGTCTAATGGCATTCCATTGTTTTTCTCTTTAGCATCAAATCTTTTCCATTGTTGTAGTTCACAAACTGCCAGTATTATAAAAAAAATATAAAAATAAATCTAGATATATTTTAGGCCTACAAATTTCTTCCATAAATCTAAGGCTGAAATTTCGTTACAACATTTTCAAGATTCTTTCTAAGACTTATTACCATATAATGATTTATTTGTATTTTATATATTACATTTTTTATCTAAAATCTCTATGTATATTACATTAATCGACTTGATTAATTCCACATGAAATTCATACAATTAGTTCGTAGTATATATAAGTTAACAATTTATTATAGTAGAATTCAAAGCTTTTGATGAGAAAAAGAGAGCCTTTTGTGGTTTTGAAGTTATGGGCTAAACTATACAATTATAATCTTAACGTTCATACCCAAAAACAAAAACTAAACAATCATAATACTCTCTAGTAATGTTAAATGTTCAGAGAAAAACTTTAAATCTCTCTGAAGTGACAAGCGTGCAAAGGCAGCTGGTGCATTTCTTTTTTGAATTGAACCGTCAAGTTTTGGCCAACCAAAGCTTGTACCCTTCAAAATAATAATAACTTCTTTTAAGATGCCAACATTCTTTATCACGAAAATAAAATAAAAAAATAATATATATGATCTTTTGTATAATCACGATTTCAATCATTTTATGTAGCTAATCAAAATAAAGATCCAAGTCATAATCAGATGACAAATAATACAATGATGAGTTCATTTTAGAGTTAGTTAGAATAAAATTATGATAAACGACATCATTTGCTATTTTATTAGATTAAAAAGTTACTGATTATACCTTGCAATTTATGATTGTTAGATTTCATTATCTCATGCATTGGTTATTTCATGGTTATGGTCTTATGGGAGTTATCATTTTTGCGATGGTTTGCACTTTGCATATGAAACCAGTATAAAAACAAAAATTCAACATTGTACGTACTTACTACATGTTCTTTTTAATACAAACTATTCGTTTTTCTTATATGCCTTGATCATAATGCATCATGTTTTGTAAGTTCCATCATTATGTATATCGCAACAAGCATTTAACTTGAAAGCAACAAGAAATGATTCTTGAATTTGAAATTTTACTCATACTCTTCCTCAGTTTTTGCATGTGTACTGTCCTTGCTTTTCTCACACACCATTTTGATTTATCCCAAAGTTTGGAAGCACATGTTTGATCTATTTTTATGGGGTTTATGATACTTCGTATTATTAAATTGCTTTTAATTTTTGTATGATCTTTATTTTCTTCGTTTGTACTTCTTTTTCTTTTACTAATTCCTTTTGGCATGAGATTCAAAAGCTCCACACCACTTCAATCCAAAAAAGTAAAAATAACGTTCACTAAATTTTTTAATTCATTTTCTCTAGTTGTTGGACTGCCAATCATATGTTTATATGAACTTTTTTTTTTTGTCAACATGTTTATATGAACTTTGAACTCCCAAAATTTAGTTTATACTATCGGTGACGGCTCTAAAAATTATTTTATCTGCATTTTTTTTTACAAAACATTACTCCCTCTATTTTTTAAATAAGTGTCATTTTATCATTTTTTCTTGTTTCAAAATAAATGTCAATTTATATTTTCAGTGTAACTTTTACCACATAATCTCTTTCTTATCATTTTAACCAACAATTAGATATTTCTAAAAAAAAAATTTATTTAAATAATAATACATTTAATGAGAGTAAATTGCTATATTTTGTCATTTTTTAATATATGGGAAATAGATTAAAATGACACTTATATTGAAAAGGAAGGAGTAGTTAATAATACTATAAATATGATTGTTTTTTTAAATGGGCACAGTTAAAAAAATGTTTAAAACTGATGACAAAAAAAACTGTATAAAACTACACTAAAATTACAAACTCATGTAGGCAAATGTTCCTTCCACTCAATGTAGATCACCACTGTATAGTATACTGAAAACCATGAACTTTGACTTTTTATTTAAATCCTATAAACTTTGAAACCTATAGTGCAACAAAATTATATTATTAGTTAAAAATATAAATAAATTTAACCCTAAACCTTTTCTGAGTCAAATTTAGCCCTAAACTAAGATGTTGTATATATATGGATCGATAGAATCAAAACCAGT
Source organism: Eruca vesicaria subsp. sativa (assembly GCA_932364175.1). Lineage (NCBI taxonomy): Eukaryota > Viridiplantae > Streptophyta > Magnoliopsida > Brassicales > Brassicaceae > Eruca > Eruca vesicaria. The sequence goes on along the minus strand of CAKOAT010186265.1, from coordinate 513,863 downwards.
AATCATATGAACATATTATTTTACTTCAGTTTTACAAAATCAATTTATATAAACATTACAAAAAGAACTTTCGTAAGATAATGGTTAGCAAAAAAGAATGATAATGGTGATTTTGTTTCTCGAAAATGAAGAACGTAAATGGTGATTTTTAGCAAACTATTTTCTGAAGAGTACTATCTTTTTTTTTTTGTGTGTGTACCTCCGAAGAAAACTATCTGATATGATATATAAACATAAATGTTCACTTATTATCTAATCTGATGATTCGGAGAATCAACTCGAGTAACCACCACTTGATCTAGTATAAATGGACGGTTGACATAAAAAAAAAAAAAATCTAATCTGATAACACTATCTGAGAGAATTTACATGTAAAAGCAAAAAATCCTGAATTTTGTTCTTGTTAGTGTTTTTCGTTTGTTAAAAATCATTTTCCCTTACTATAGACAAACAACTTTCCAACAAAGCAAACGCACGAGTCCTGGATTTTTGTAACACTATTATGGGTTTTACGTGCAATCAGTTTACTGACATTTGATTTCTCCTCAAACATGCATTATTATATGTTTGATTCACTTTTTCAGTTTGTAAATAAATATTCTCCAGGTACAGATATATGGCAGATGAAATGGACGTAGCGTGTAAGAATATACAAAGTTATAATATAAAGGATAAAGTTAAGACATTATAATAATTGGAAACAATAACATTATTATTTCCTGAATATACTGCAACGACATATCATCACGCACCTTACTTGGAATTACTAATTCCAAAATGTGATAACATTGCTAAACATACTGAGCCTTTTGTTTTACGTGCAGGCCTATTCTGAAACCCAAACACGCCTTGGATTTTCTACTACTACTAAACTTGCGTCTGCGTAAACCTGAAAGCTACAGTCTCCAACGCAACGCAGTTTTATCTGAGTTTCTACTCGCAACGTCACAATTACAAAGACAATCAAACAAGACAAAGCAACAACCTTCAATGTCAGGCTAGAAGAAAACAAAGAGAACGTGTTTAATCGCAACAAGATTCAAAGTTCAATAGAGAAATTTATTTGTTGTGTCCAACACAGCCAACAGATTATTAAGACAAAGCCAAGAAAGCCAGTAAATGGAGAAGAAGTCTTCCGTTCATCTTGCCACTGTTCGGAGCATCTGCAACAAAACAAGAACTGTTTCGTGAAAGAGATCTGATACAAACTACACTCTTATAACAGACGTATAATGGCTCACATATATAATATAACATAACAAAAACATCCACTTGTATTTAGACAGCTATTGCATATGCTCTTGCCATCAAATATGAAAAACTTGAAAATGCTTAGTTATATTGAATTGTTCTGACTATCTACTTAACCTTCAACTCTTCTGTTTAACCAAGAAAACACGTGTACATTCTATAAAATCGCTTGAAGAGAAAACACTATGCTTTAGGATGGGTAAAAAGAACACGTGGTGTTGATTTTGAGACCATTGATTCCTTCGGACATTTAAAAGCTAAAACCAATTGAAAACCAAATGAGTTTATGTATCATCAAAACATATGCAAATGCTACTACCTCAAACCAAACATTGCTATCATTCTAAATCAGATTTCAGTAGCAAATATTAAAACACTAAACGCAAATAACAAACTACTTTCACCGCTTTTTCGATCAAACGAATAAAAAATTTACAAAATGGAGATTTAAATCAATCATCAAATAAATTACCTGATCGAAGAAGATCAAATGCTATTCAGTGAGACGGAGCAGGCTGTTTCTGATTGTGGTGAGATGATTTCGAAGGAGCAAGAGCTTTGTTGTAGATCTGCTCACCCACGAGATACACGCAGAAGGCGGCGACGCCGATGCCGAGACCGGGAAGAGCGTGTCTCATCTGGTTTGATAGCATCGGATGCTTCCTCCATTCATCTCTACGCCGGAAAAACTCGCCGGTAGTACCTAAAGGCTTCGTCATTTTTCTCCAGGTGTTCGATTGGAATCTCCTGCGACCGTACCTTATTCTCTACTCTCTTATTCAGGAATCATGGGCTTTCTTTGAGGTATGGGCCTTATTTACTGGCTCGGTGAAATAGGCTTTATGAAAAATTTGTCACTATTGGGCTTTTATTTCGTTATTATTTTTTTTTGATATAACTTGCATTTGTGAACAGTACCTTAAATTTGTCACATTGGACTTCCTTTATGCATATCCGGTTATGCGTCCCATCAATATAAAAAAAAAATCTTCAGTTAATATTATGACTGTGACTTCACTTCGAACAAATTATTCATCAAAACGAACATATGTTAACAAATATACATGCAATAAAGGAAGGGCTTATTTGTGGTTTAGCCATAAAAAGAAATAAAATTAGATTTTTAGAGAAAAGGAAGAGAGATAGGAAGAGAGGAAAAAAGAGAAGGGGATTTTGACTACTGATCTAATTTTGATTTTTGTTGTAGTTATAGAGTGCAATTTCTCAAAATAGTAAACATTCTCCAGAGAGAAGGAATTGTGAGAACTCTGATGGTCATACGCTTAAATATCTGGTGTGATACGAATTTGAATTCAAATCTTTAAAGTGATGAACGCCATGACCATCCGATTACGTACGCGTGGTTAACTGAAGAAATTTTATTTAAGTATTATATGATAAAGTCCCATATTGCAGCCATGAATATATAAGTACATTGATAACTCATAATAATATTTTCTTCCAGCTTAGGTTTCTGGTTCAGGGGACGAAAGCATAGTGAAGTCACCGAAGAAACTTTTTTCAGGCATAAACATGGTGTTCTCGTCGTTAGAGAATGGGCTTGGAGGAGGAGGATCTAGTGTAGGATCTGATGGAACTGGTGGTATTTCACTAGTTTTGTCTTCCAACGGTTCTGCGATTGTTTGGACTGCTAATAAACAAAGAAGAAATTGAGCAATCTCCATCAGGGGCGAAGGCAGAAAACTTTGTGACTATTGTGGGTGCACTAAACCATTATAACCACTTTATCTAATTGAATTATAGTGATTTTGCTTATAAAATTTTAAATATCTATTGTCTCCATTGTTGTTGCAGAGAACTTCATGTTTTTGTTGTTGTTGTGTTTGTGAACTTGTATTGTATATGTAAGCCAATGATTATGTTGTGATCAGTTGATGTCGGTAGAAATAGGTACAGATAAATTACACTAGACGAAATAGTGATTATTTTTTCTACATATTAAGAAAGAAAATTCAAAAAATGAATCTACCAAATTTAATCAATTGAAATAATTTTTTTTTGTTAATTAATACTAATAAATTAACCTACATATATGGTATTCAATGTTTAAATCTGAAAATCTTCTCACAAAGTTTATTTTTACCAATACAAAGTTCATTTCTAAAATTACATATCTTATAGTTTTTCATTATTTGCTATCAAATTCAGTTTTAACATTGAGTTACTGTAATTCTCCTATTATTTTCATAAAAAGTAATTATAATACACTTAAATTACAACGAATTAAACCAATTTTACTTTCATGAATAATCCAATTTTGAGAAGTGAGATTTCTTGGCTCTTGAATATTTTCTTCTAACCTTTTCTCACTTCCTTAGCTTAGCACATCCACTGAACAACAAGAATCTTCTCTTTTGACTTCTTCGTGACCGCACAGACGTCCCTTTGATCTATAATCAAACATTCAAAAACGTCAAGCAAACAGAAAAGAGTCTATGTTTAGTTTCATTTCACTTAACCATAGAAGTAACGTTTTGTGAATGAAATGAACTCACCTTGCTTCTTCTTGGAGACTTCTGTGAGTTCCAACAGAAAAGCAGACTGCAAACTCCTCTTCCTGTTTCTGACTCATATCCTCTATACATAAACCAATCAAGACAGTTGTTTGTTATGAACTATGATGATCTGATTACTTTTCAATTACTGAATCAAGATTACTTACAGATTGTCTTTGTTGTTTGTGAAGTTACTACCGTGGAGTAAACTCGGTGAAACAGGACAATGCTCCATTCTTTTACCGGTCTGATTCTCCTGAGCCTCATCCATTTTGCAAATCTTCAACACTTCATTGTTTAGTCCAGAAGAAACTGCAGAACCAGTGTTTGGTTGGTGATGATGACAGTTGGTGTCTTCCTGAGGTGAAACTTGATTCCTCTCGGGTTTTAACCGTCCTTGTGAATCAGGAGTCTTCTGTAGTCTTTCAGATTCTAATCTCTGTTCTTGGATGATAGTTTCAATCCTTTTCATTGGAACCTCATACCCACTTTCAGTATCTGAACTAGCTGCCACTGCTGTTTCTCTTATCTGCTTGGAGTTGAGTAACTCAGTTTCAGACAAGAGGATCATCCTCACCTCAACGTTTCTCCTTAGTACAGTCTCAATCGAGTTTGTGATACTTCTAACGAACCCTTCAGCTCTCAGTTTGATCTCTCTGTCTCCAAATGCAATATAAGCAACTAGAATACCTGCAAACATGGTCCTATTTAGCATATTATTACAAGAGATTGGCTTAAGAGCAGTTTTTAGGCTTACCTTTAACTTCACTGATAGATAAAAGCCTCCCATGAGAATATAGCAGCTGCTTCAATGTCTTTGAATGGCATCTATCTACACACTTCATCCAGATATCATTTAGTTTCTCTGAAATGGAAGCGTCATTCTCTATAACTTCGCTGGATGAAGAGGAAGATTTCACTTCATGAATAGTATTTTCGCCTTTTCTGATTGAAGCTGGGGATGCTGAGTTGCTACATTGAAGGTTTGATCTTTGTTTGTAAGCAATAACTTCTCTTGAAATGCTTGACTGGTTTTCTCCAGTTGCTATAGAGCTTTGCCGTCTACTGCTACTGGTATGAGTGGTTCCAGGAGAAGGCATCAGACCAAGCTGCAGCAAGGTAGCTATGAACCATGTTGAACGATCAGTGGTAACTCGAAGCTGCTTCTCAGCCTCAGAAAGAATCTTCAAAGCATGCTTTAGCCTCTCCATCTCTGCTTCACTCACTATAAAAAGAGATAACAAGATTGGCCAAAAAGGCATCAATAAGCTAAAAAAATTGTATAAAACCATTCCTTATGCAGTTTCATTAGAAAACTCACAGTTCCGTCCATCAAGGAAGGCGTCACTGTATTTTTCATCCAAGGCCTTGTACGCTCCAGCAATGATATCCATGATAAGGCTAGCTAGTTGAGACATCATGAGAATTGGGTCAGCTCCTAAGTCCAGTAACTCTCTCGCTTTCTTCACCGTCTCTGCAGTGTCAGAAGATAAAGCCAACTCCAAGAGGTCAAGCAATTTATCATCTGAAACAACACCCACCTGCCACAAACACTAACAGTCACATTCACATTACCAATTGCTCTAATGCTACCATATGCAAACAAACACCAAAACTTACTAGCTCATTTACAAGATCAACAGTGATTCTCTTCCCCATCAAACACAGCTGATCCAACATGGTTTCAGCATCTTTAAGTGAGCCATCAGCATTCAAAGCAATCAAGTTCAACGCCTGAGACTCCACGTCAAGATTTTCATCTGAAGCAATTTTCTTTAACCTCACAACAATGTCACCATCCTTGAGTTTGTTGAAGAGTAACTTCTGGCACTTTGACTGGATCGTCCGAGGAACATTGCCAAGTTCAGTCGTTACACATATGAACACCACTTTCTGCAGAGGCTTCTCAAGAAACTTGAGTAACAACAGCCAAGTCTTAGACGGCAACAAGTGACACTCATCAATCACAAAAACCTTGTATCTTGGTGAACTCTGTGGAGCCACCAAACTCAGCAACTTTTTCAAAACGTACCTAACTCTCTCAGCTCCATTCTCCTTAGCAGCATCAAGCTCCAACAAATCCCTACTCTTCCCTGACATGAACTCACTACACTCTTTACAGTACCCACAGGGCTTCATTTCTTCACTCACCATATCACAGTTCAAGGCGGCCGAGAAGATTCTCGCAGTGGATGTCTTCCCAGTTCCTCTAGGACCTTGGAATAGATACACATTAGCTATTCTACCCTTCTTCAAAGCGTTCATCAGCGACTCAACAACAGTACTCTGACCAATAAGTTCATCAAAGAACATTGGTTTGTACTTTCTACTCAAGCTCTGCATATTTTCCGGTGTACTTCCTTCTTCTTCACACTGACTCCTACAACTAGTGGACCATCTTCTCCCATCTAATCTACTCCGAGACTCTAAATCAAGCTCTCCAAAATCAGTAGAAAGATCATCATCATCATCATCACTACACACAATCCCTCCTCTAGTATCACCACCGTATTTAAGCAAAGGTACAACACTCAGCTTCTTATTACATCTCCCAGAAGAATGTCTACGATAGTGACTCCCACCACATAAGATGCTACTTCCTTTCCTTCTAAGAGTATCCGAAAAGGAAGGCGAACAACAACTCCTACATCCACCTCTATGCTTCAGATTCCTCCTTTTGGTTCTGTAAAAAGGAATCCCACAGCCTTGTTGTCTCCCTGTAACATCCAAGTTATCATCATCATCCAAAGATCCCACCGTGCTGGGGCTACGGATAGCATACATGTTCTTGTATGAGGTAGTGGACAATGCAGGTGTGCTATTACAAGTATAAGAAGAGTCATCTCTCTTACTTGAAGTTCTTAAGAACTTATAAGAAGAAGAAGAGTGTGACCAGTTTTTCTTGTGGTTAAGCTTCAACATTTGAGTGAGAGTCTCTGAATTGCTAAAATCCTCTGTTGTTTCTTCACCTGATGTTGTTGCTTCTTTAGGTTGATGATATCGAGACAAGAACTTACTTTTTTTCTTGATAAAACCGCTGTTTCTAATCTTTGAGAAGCCTGGTGACGACACTAGAGTCTTGTCTCTGGACCTGGACATCATCATCATAGAATCTCCACCGTTCCTCGCATCACTCAAATCATCATAATCGTCATCTTCAGTACTGTTCTTGTCGCTTGAAGTTTTCTGAGACTTCCAATTATAAAGAAACACTTTCTTCTCCTTCTTGTCCTTCACGTTGTTGCCAAAGCCTTGACTACTCTCAACTCGAGACGGAAGAAGCTCGACGCTGTTGTTGTTGCTTTGCGGAAGGTCTTCCACAGGGACGGATCTGGAGGAAGTGAGAGGGGATTTCCAGGAAGAAGAGGTTCCTGGATCGCGTAGACACTTGGAGACTTTCCTGATTTGAGTCAGCTCTCTCTTGAGATGCAATTTGCTTGGATCCGATATCTTTAGACCAGACATTTCTTAGAGCTTGCTCTTCAAGTTTGAAAAGAAGCAGAAGAAGGGGAAGAATCTCTGTTGATAAACTAAGTGAGATGTCTGTCTATGAAAGCGATTGTTGAGAAAAATTCAAAAAATAAAAATCACGGTGGTGTTGGATGACTGATGATGATTTTAATTATGTCTTTATTTTAAAGGAATTAAATGAAAATAGGAAAGGACACGAAAAGAAATGTGAAAAAGTGAAAGTTGGGTCGGGAGGAGCGGTGACGCTCGGGATTCCTCCTTTACTGGGCTCTTCTTGTCAGATCCAATTTCACGTTTCTTCTCTGTCTTGTTGACTCTTGCCTCTTTTTTCTTTAATTTATTTTTTTATATATTTTAATCCATTTTCGGTGTGTTTTCTTTTGTTACATTACAGGGCCAAAGCCAGTACATGTTCTTTCTTCTTGCAGCGTGGCCTTTACTGATTTGCTAAATAAATGTTGTCTAAAAACTATATTAAATTACAGATTCCTGACATTTACATGTCTATTAAACTGAGACCATTTCTTAATTTCAGATTGATATTCATGTTGTGATTATACGAAACATATCTCGTTTCCGCCTCGTCGTAGAATTACATATATAACACGATTAATTAATATTTCAGTTCTTTGACTAATTAGTAAATACCTTCACTCTTTAGATCTCTCATATCATATGTCATTGCTAGGTTTGTCGTCTAGTTAGTTTGAAAATGTCGAACGAAAACGACTAAAACATCTCATGCCTATTTTCTTATAGCCATTTGCTTCGCTTTTCTTTTAATTTGTTCTACCATTTGTAAGTAATTTTAATGTGGCTACTCTTGAATACATTCAACTAATCATGTGATCACATGGGCACCATAAAATGCCGAATACGTACTTACCAAATTAGCACAGCACTAATTATATAGTCTTGCAAGTTATAAACGACCACAAGACTATACAAGGATCACATGTATCCACTGAATTTACGTATCTTACATATCGGAATACGATAACATATAATACCAAACACAACTTAAAGGGATCACCGTCTTGTATAAATGTATCTATGTAAAGTATAAAAATTGGACATATCTTTCTTATATATAAATCATACCTGCTTCAATGCTCGACATTCACTTTAGTTAGTGCTATTTTTTTGTCCGGTCAATATTTCACCACATATGATATAATTACTAGGTATGTTTTTGTTTTACATAGAGCTATATTTCAGGAGACATTTTTTTATGGCCATGTTAGTTTATACTCACAAATATGCATTATCTATCAACATCATGCATATGAGCAATCTCTTGGCTGCTTATAGTCTGTGTGTCTATGAATTATGCATTTCATATAAGCAAAATAACAAATCAACGACAAAACGCACATGCCGCTATTTTGTCTATTTCCGAAGGTTTTTCATGGCCCCTAGTTTTATTAGTTCTAGATTGATTAGTAAATTATAGAAGAAAAACAACAAGCAAACGTTGTCTTTATGTTACAACCTTATTCAATAACCAAGGAAGAATCAAGACAAGCGATTGACTAATCTGGTCGGGATAGATCTTAGATGGTCCTTCCGAATGTCCGTCCATACATTTACAATCATAATCAATGCCCATTTATGTTTTCTCTAATAATCAACCAAATGATTAATATTTCTTAAATATTGATACAGTATATGATCGACACTCTAATATATTCAACTTTTGCATAAACTAGATGCCTAGTCCCCGCGCAAGCGCGGGGGTTGGATACGTTGTTGATGTGTTGTGTAGTTTTGTGTATGAGATTTTGCTATTTTTTTTTTAAACATTTATTTATCTGGCTTATCTATAATAGTGATGAATGAAACATTAGAAGTCACACAACTTGATTAGTCTGATAAAAGAATAAACATCGAATTCATATGGGTTGATATTTTCATATTTTATCTTCGTAGTGATTTTATCGAGCATTTCTTTTATTAGTGATTTTATCGAACATTACTGTTATTAGTGCTTTCATATAAAAAAAAAATTTAATGGATACAAGACAAAAAGGACATGTGTTTATTAGTGTAATTTTCTTTCTGAAATTATTTTGTATATATATATATATATTTTTTCTTAATTGTGATGTATATGAGATTTATGGCCGATCTGAATGGTTCGGGGTAAATATTTATTATTGAAAAATATGTTTTTATTTTAATTGAAATGATATTGGAGGTTAGAACATGATAACCTTTCGTTTAAAAGTAACTAAGATGGTCTCATAAAGTTTCAAATCTTTAAGCCATTTTGTATCCCAACAATCATCATAAAAAATCATTCTGAATCTCCCCAAACTTTTAGGTATCCTGAAAAGTCCAAATTAAAAAAAAAAATTACATGCAGACACTGCGTTTCGAACCCGCACACTCGCGGTACTAACTTCTCGTCACCAATTTACACCACTGGGCCATTTCATGATTTCATCACTCATCAATAACATTTAATCTTACAAAATGTTATACGTTTTTGTTTCCCTTAATAACACGCGCAAAATCCGCAAACTTGCTGAGGTGGATAGGCTTATGAGCCTTGAAAGTGTATCATTATAATATAGATTTTGAAAGTTCCATCGTGTCACTGTTACAATATTATTCGTCAGGTGAATTACTTACTTTAAAGAAATGGTTTCGTGACATATATGATGGGCTTTTTCTCCAAGTAATGGGCCTTATTGGGCTCTCAAAGTCCATCTACCCACACTTATATAACTTACGTCCCTTGAATTTGAAACAGAAACGAGAGAGACAAGACAGCGGGAAGCTAAGTGTTCGATGAAATTACTCAGAGAAAGGTTTCTGATTGGAATGTGATGGTTTCTGGATATTGGAGATTTATGAACAAGTAGGAAGCTTGTTAGCTTTTTGATATGATTCCTGAGGATGTAACTGATGTGGTTTCGGTGGACGGTGATGATTACTGGTTTTCGAAGCTTAAGGATTTGGAAAGAGCAAAGTGGTATTTTGATCAGATGCGTGAGAAGAGCGTTGTGAGTTGGAATGCTATGCTTTCAGGCTATGCACAGAATGGGTTTACGGAGGAAGCTCTGATGCTGTTTAACGATATGTTGAGAGTTGGAGTTAGGCCTAATGAGACAACATGGGTTACTGTTATCTTAGCTGTTCTTCCCGTGGTGATCTTTCTTTTAGCTCATTCACTGGTGAAGTTGATTGATGAGCGGAAAGTCTGTTTCTATTGTTATGTGAAGACGGCGGTTCTTGATATGTATGCTAAATGAGCAGATATTCTATCTGCTAGGAGGATTTTCAACGAGGTAGGCGTGGAGCGGAATCTTGTCACTTGGAACGCTATAATTTCTGGATATACCAGAATGGGAGATTTGAGTTCGGCTATGCAGCTTTTTGATGCAAACAGAGTAGTAATTGAGATAATCCCCATGGATGGACATTCATATGCCTAATGTGGAGCCATAGGAAGCTAGTGGCGTCTGGTCCCAGGTTGAGCATTTGCTTACTTTACTGAAACAGAGGAAGACTTTGTGAAGGCAAAGACAACCTCCATTTTTTCACTTTAAATGTAGTGTAAATAAGATGTTTGTTCTAAAAAATTATGCAAAATCATTTTTAGAATAATGCGTTTGTGTGGATATATCTGATATGACTGTAGATTTTACTGTATGAATCGTTTAGCAGTATCTTGATCTGCCTCGTCTTTATGTTGCCTACAGATCTCTTTGGCCATTCGATATTGGTCTTCATTTGCTTAGGTTTATGCTGACTTCAGTTCTGAGTACGTAAACCCTCAGCTGTGTTTTGTTTGGAGATGTGTGTAGTGGTTGAACCAAGTTTCCACGTAATCATCACGGGTAATTCATTCTCTTGTTCTTGAAATATTTGCTGAGTACAGAGATATTATATATCTTCTAGGAGAATTTACACCGTGTTGGATCCACAGAATAATCTTGTCGATTAGCATGCAATGATTTCTGGATATACTAGAAGTGGTTATTTGTTCTCAGGAAGACATTGCCTTTTGATACAGTGCCCTATACGGATTCTTTTTGGTTGCAACTCGATGGTACTCACAACAGACAACCTGCAGTAGCCATTTGAATTGTTCAAAATGGCGTGTGGTAGGAAACTCTTTAGGACCCACGTCTTGTACGTACGGAAATAAACCATTTATGACGACAAAGTTCAATGCTTCTTGCTTTGAAGCTTCCTGGTAACCCCTCCCCAAATCTAGCCATTAAATTGTCTCTCTGTAAAAGTAGTTGGCGAAATGTCTTTCTTTATTGTCTCTCTTACAGTGAAAATTTAACCATTTTCCTTAGTCAACTCATTCCGCGTGGAAATTCACTTACTGTATTGCTCCAAGCTGTCTCCTAACACGCTCAAGGTCGACACTATCCTTTGTTTTAAGACCATAAATCTGCATTGTAGGTAACAAGGCCACAATAGAAAATAGAAGTCGCCTCACTCAACTGCATCACTCTTGCAGAGTTCTATCATAAACCTTAACCCTTTTCTTTCCAATGGATCCAAGACTTGAACAAGCAGCTGAATCTGGAAGCATCGATGAGCTGTACGCTCTTATTGATGAGAATCCATACATACTTGAGAACTTTGATGCAGTACCGTTTGTGACCACTCCCCTCCACGTAGCTGCAGCTTCGGGGAACATAGAGTTTGCCAAGGAGATGCTGAATCTTAAGCCCTCTTTTGCCAGAAAGCTCAACACAAGCGGGTACACTCCACTGCATGTTGCTGTAGAGAAGGATCAAGATGAATTTGTCAACAGGATGCTCTGGCTTGATGGCGGTCTTGCCCGGGTTAAAGGGAGAAACGGAATCACACCGTTTCTTCTACTAGTGTCAAGAGGAAACTTAGAACTTGTTACACCGTGCCTCCGTCAATCCCCTGAATGTATCGAAGATGAGAGCGTAGATTTCCAGAATGCTCTGCACCTTGCTGTGATTAATGATAAAATTGAAGTGCTCCAAGTCCTCACTGGATGGATCCAGAGAATGAGCCAAAGAAATGCTAACTCCATTGAGAATCGTGTTCTAAATGGATTGGATCTTACCCACAACACGCCTTTGCACCTCGCTGCATATAAGAATGATCATCAGGTTTGATTTCTTTTCCTCTTTAATTCTTATATTTAAAAACCATATATATATATAAAAAAACAAATGGACGGGCTTCCATCTCAAAAACTAAGTAACAATGAATGAATGAACTGTGTGATTCCTATACATGACATCAAGATTATCTCTTCATGTGCAGATGGTGAGACTGTTATTAGAATGTCGGTGGGTTCAGCGAAATAAAGAAAATGGTGATAATTTAACTTTCCTTGATATTTTAAGAGACCAAGGACAAAGCGACGCAGGTGGAGACTTAGGAAGTCAGGGACCGAGAGTCGTAGGAGAGGACTTGGATTTGGAACAAGTTGTTGCAAAAACCAGGTGTAAAGAGAAGGCTTCCTTGCCAAGATCCAAGGAAAGGTTTGAGATTTCAAAATCACCATTCACTTTCTGGACTTACTGCTCCACTTTCATGAGACGCCTAAGGAGTAACCCATCAGATGAATCTCGTGGAGTGTTCCTGATTGTATGCACTTTGATAATAACAGCCACTTACCAGACTGCACTCCAGCCTCCAGGAGGTGTACACCAATCCGAGGATTCGAATGCGGGTTCCGTGGTGATGAAACAGACGTTCTTCATCCTTCTTTGGGTTTCCAACACCGTAGGCTTCTGCTGCGCTATACTCTACACCTTTTGTCTCATACCACTTGATAGTTTGTTTGCGACTTGGTTCTTTTGGATTGGGACAACTCTGTGCATTTCTTATGCTCTAGCCATGGCAGTAATCTCACCGCACCCTCTAGTGTTTCTCTCCGCGACCTTTGCCTTCTTCCTGCTCGTTGCTCTTTATTTCTTATTTGAAATGTTCACATATTGGCGGGATCGTCGGTCCGATTAAGCTGGTTTTGGAAGGATTGATACAACCAACATGTATCACTTTTTATTACAGTAGAAGAGAGAATTTTTGAGAAGGTAAAAGATGCAACCGTCAAAACATAAGACATGCCCCTTGTTTAGTCTTTTGTTTTTTTTTGTATTGCAGTAATGTTCAGTTTTGTAATATATCAGACTTTTGTATATACTATATTGTTTAATATATATATATGGAATTATTTCATGCATGTGATTGATTAGAAGAGAGTCCCTTTGAATTGCTATGTGAAGACGACGTTGCTTGATATATATGCCATTGCTAAGTGCAAAGATATTTTATCTGCTAGGAGGAATTTCAACGAGCTAGGCCTGGAGAGGAATCTTGTCACTTGGAACGCTATGATTTCTGGATATACCAGAATAGAATGGGAGGTTTGAGTTTCGGCTATGCAGCTTTTTTGAAGCAATGGCTGAGTGGAATGTTGTTTCTTGGAACTCGATGATTGCTGGTTTTGCTCATAACGGACAACCTGCACAAGCCGTTGAGTTTTTCAAAGAGATGATTGATTCTGGAGGTTCCAATCTGGATGAAGTGACAATGATTAGTGGTTAGTGCTCTCTCTGCTTGTGGACATGTGAAGGATATAGAATTAGGTGATTGGATTGTGGATTACATTGCTAAGAACCAGATGAAGCTTAGCGTTTCAGGATACAGGTCTTTGATGTTCATGCACGCAAGATGTGGAAACCTGAGCGAAGCAAAGCGGGTGCTGGAAGAAATGAATGACAGAGATATTGTCTCTTATAATACGTTGATCTCAGCTTTTGCAGCTAAAGGAGACGGAGCTGAAACGCTGAAATTATTCTTAAAGATGGAAGAAGAAGGTATAGAGCCCGACCCTGTGACTTACATTGGTGCCTTGACTGCTTGTAGCCGTTCTGGATTACTCGAAGAACGGCCAGAGAATATTCGAGTTAACAAGAAACCTCACTATTCTTGTATGTATGATTTATTGGGGTGAGTTGATAAGCATAACGTAGCTAACAGAGTATTTGACAGAAGGCAACGGCGTCTCATCCCAGGTTAAGCATTTGCCACTTTTCTGAAACAAAGAAAAACTTTGTGAGATTGTATATGGAACCTTTTCTAAACGAAATATGCAAAATCATTTTCAGAATAATGCGTGTGTGAATATATGATATGACTGTAGGGTTTACTGTATGAATGGTTTAGTATCATGATCTGCCTCGTCTTTAAATTGTCTACAGATCTCTTTGGCCATGCTATATGGGTCTTCATTTCCTGACATTTATGCTGTCTTTAATTCCGAGTACATAAGGACTCATCTGTGTATATTGGATGAACCAAGCTTCTGCGTAATCTCGGGTATTCCTTCTATTGTTCTTGAAATGCTTGATAAGTACAGAGATATTCTATCTACTAGGAGAATTTACAACGAGTTGAATCAGCAGTAATCTTGTCGCTTGGAAATCTATACTATTAAAGCAGAATCCCTTCTAGGATTCTGCCCATAGTTCTTGAATTATTTACAAAGATATGCCACTAACATTTAATTTTAATATAATTATTATTTATTTAAACTAAACAACTAAATCGTTCCTATATTTATGGTAATTAATAATTTTCTGATTTTGTGTTTAATAATAATTTTATTTTTATGCAATTTATACTTTCTTTTAATTTTAATATCCTATTTTCATGCATAATATCATTTAGTGATCAAAAATTAAATATTATTATTTACTAAGTCTTAATATTGATATACCAATTCAATTTTTTTATAAATTACCTTTTAGATATTTAATAAGTAAAAATGTAAAGTAATCATAGGTTATTAATAACGGAAAAACAGATATTGTTATATAAATATTTTTCTCTGTTACCATTGTTTCATTTTTCAAATAAAAACAAATTCATTAAAGTCTAAGAAATTACAAAAAGTCAATTTTCTTTAATATTAAAAGTATGTATTATTTACTAACTTTTTTAATAAATGTTATCAATTTTTATGGGACTTTTAGTGGATCTACAAATATTATATTGCGGATTAATAGAGGGTTTTTGCATATTTACCAGTTTTATCAAAATTTTAATTAATAAAATTTATTAAATCTTAACCGGACTATACAAAAATTATTAGATATACCGGTTCAACTATGGTCTAGATCAGATATAAAAACACACAATACGTAAAAATCAAACAAGATAATAGAACATTTTAATATTAGTAGAACAACTTTTTATGTTAAAATAAAATTTATTAATCCAAATAAATTTTATCAAAAAAGTATAATAAACCCGCGCTTTAAAAGCGCGGATCAAAATCTAGTATGCTATTATTTCTGGATATATATATATATATATATATAGAAAATTTGGTGTGTTTCATGAGTTTTATGAATAAGTTTAAGAGAGATTAACAGAAATAGTCACTTTGACTTTTGGTATCATAATAAGTCACTTTTTATTCCTTAGACACTTTTTCTTAACTTATTCTCTTCTTTCTTAACTAAAACATAACTAAACACAATTAATAGGATCCTCTATCTATTATATATATTTTACGATTATTTTGTACTAAAAAAATGATGATTCAGCTTTGTGATAAAACCAACGACAAAGAAAACAAAAGCATCCTCTTTTCATCTCGTTCACCCTTAATTTAAACCCCTAAAATCTGAATGAAACCTCTTTTCCACAGTAATAATATCACAACCATCACACGTACATCTATGTCTTCATCATTAGCCATGAAATCATCACCACCAAGTTTTCTCCTCTGCAACAACTCCGCCAAGTCTTCTCCTTTTGATTCACAGCCACATCGAACTTCAATCCGCGACCGTGAAGCTTCTTTCTCGACACAAATCCATAATGGTGGCCGTCGAGAGTTGTCGTCACTTGATTCTGGAAAGCTCGAGCAACAATGGTGGTTTGTCTTCATTTTGCGCATTTGGTCCTCCAATTATTTAGTTGTTCTCAATTTGATCTCAAATTTTTAAAATTTAACATTAGAACTGAATGCTAAAAATCATTAGATATAAACAACAGACAAAACCATTTGTACATTGTTATTTAAGCCATTTCATCAGAAATTGATCTATTATGTTATGTATATCGGTATTTTTGAGTAAGAAGCCACCATTTCATTTATATGTGTACATATTCTTCACATATTTTGATTCGCTTTTGTTGTACGCATGTACATTGAGCATTGTGTACACAATCAAAATGTACATAAAATAACAATCTTTTACGTGTAAGCATGCTCTCATATTGAAATAGATCGATGGGTTGATGTTTGTGAAAAAACATTTCACATACGCATGATGTTATGCTCTGAAAGCTAAATTTAGAAAGTTTTACTTAAATAGCAAAAATTCAGTTTAACTTTGTTTTCAATGAAAACATGCTTTCATGTAAAAAAATTATTATTTTGTGTACAATTAGAATGTGTACACATTCGCGTACACATCAAATGTGAATCAAAAATATGTACATCAAAGGTAAAATTATTATTTTGTGTACAATTTAGTTGTGTGCGTTATGTATCCCGTACACGTGTACATCATAGCTCTGTGTACACGTTTTTTAATATTAATTCATTAATGACATTATCGTAATTATTTCATCTTCTTCATCAGCCTCTTAGGGTTACGAATTTTGCAGGAAATTTGGGGGTTCCTCAGACCCTTAGCTTATTAGCAGGAAAAACAGCTTCAAATCATTTGAGTTGATCTTATTACTCTTGATTTCATATAGCTTTGTTAGCTGTGTGATTTGTCGGCGGTAAAAATGAAACAAGATGAAGAAGAAAAACAGATATATGGCAGCATACAAAACTTTCACATGACCGGAGCTTGACGGTAATGACGAGCTCGTGACTCAATCATATTTGTAACTGAGAGTTTTTATGAAGGTTGAGATGATGTTGATGGAGGCTGAGATTCGTGGAGGAAAGAGAGAGAGAATTAATGAATAAAAAAAAGTTAAAACCTTTTTCTTAGTTTCGACAAATCAAATCAATTTGTAATATAGTTAAGTTTTAGTTGGCAAATCTAAAGAAAAATGAGAAATGAGTTAGAGAAAGTGTCAGCGTAGAAAGAAGTGATTTGAATGTTATTAGTAAGTGTAAAAGTGACCCTCTATATAAATTTCTCTAAGTTTAATGCTATGCCAACAAGAAAAGACTAGCTGGCATAAAGCCAGACTTACACTGGTATCTTGCACCCGTTCGGGGTTATTAGAAGGCCTTAATATATTCGAATCAATTAGAAACCAGACAAGAGATTGCTATGCTTGTGTGGGTAAGCAATATAGATTAATTGAGAAAATGCTAGTGGATGCAGAGCTTTTATGATTTTCTTGTTAGATTCCAGTTTTTGTCTTTAGTTGTTCGCTCTCCAGTATGAACTTCATGTGGGAATATAATATATCTTTAAAAGTGGTTGATGAAAGGTCTTTGTTTGTTGTTTTTCTTACATGTGAGTCATTCTCGCGTGGAGGTTGACTTACTGGCTTTTGCTCCGAAGCTCCCTCGTAAACACGCTCAAGGTTGACACTTTCTTTTGGTTTAAGAGTTTATATAAATCTGAATTGTAGGTAACTAGGCCACAATAGAAAATAAAAGTCAACTTCATCGATCTTGCAGAGTTGTATCATAAACCCTAAAACTTTCTTTCTTTCCAATGGAACCAACACGCGTGGAGGTTGACTTAGTGGCTTTTGCTGCGAAGCTCCCTCTTAAACACGCTCAAGGTTGACATTTTCTTTTGGTTTAAGAGTTTATATAAATCTGAATTGTAGGTAACGAGGCCACAATAGAAAATAAAAGTCAACTTCATCGATCTTGCAGAGTTGTATCATAAACCTAAAACTTTCTTTCTTTCCAATGGACCCAAGACTTAAACAAGCAGCTGAATCTGGAAGCATTGATGAGCTGTATGCTCTTATTGAGGAGAATCCATACATACTTGAGAACTTTGATGCAGTTCCATTTGTGAACACTCCCCTCCACGTAGCTGCAGCTTCGGGGAACATAGAGTTTGCCAGGGAGATTTTGAATCTTAAGCCCTCTTTTGCTAGAAAGCTCAACAAAAACGGGTACAGTCCATTGCATCTTGCTGTAGACAAGGATAAGGATGAGTTTGTGGGCAGGATGGTGAGGCTTGATAATGGTCTTGCCCGCGTTCAAGGGAGAAACGGCATCACGCCGTTCCTTTTACTAGTGTCAAGAGGAAAAGCAGCTCTTGTGCAAAGGTGCCTCCGTACTTCCCCTGAGTGTATCCAAGATGTGAGCGTCAATGACCAGAATGCTCTGCACCTTGCTGTGATTAATGATAAAATTGAAGTGCTCCAAGTCCTCACCGGATGGATCCAGAGAATGAGCCAAAGAAATGCTTTCTCCATTGAGAAAAGTGTTCTAAATGGATTGGATCTTAACAAGAACACGCCTTTGCACCTTGCAGCATATAAGAATGATCACCAGGCATGTTTTCTTTTCCTCTTCAAATTCTTATTTACAGTAACTATATATAAAAGCAAGTTCTACCATGTGAATTGCATCTCAAAATGAAGTAACAATGAACGAGTGAACTATGTGAGATCCCTATACATTAAGAAGTTTTTCCTATTATGATGATCCATTTCATGCAGATGGTGAGACTGTTATTGAAATTGCGGTTGGTTAAGCGGAACGAAGTAAATGGTGATGGTTTAACTATCCTTGACATCGTAAGAAACCAAGGACATAGAGACTTGGATTTGGAACAACGTGTTGCAAAAGCCGGGTGTAAAGAGGCGGTGTCCCTACCAAGATCCGGGGGAGGGTTTGAGATTTTAAATTCACCATTCACTTTCTGGACATTCTGCTCCACATTCATGACACGCTTAAGGACTAGCATGTCAGATGAATCTCGTGGAGTGTTCCTGATTGTATGCACTTTGCTAATAACAGCCACTTACCAGACTGCACTCCAGCCTCCAGGAGGTGTACATCCATCCGGGGATGCTAATGCAGGTACCGTGGTGATGAAACAGATATTCTTCATCTTTCTTTGGATTTCCAACACCATCGGCTTCTGCTGCGCTATATTCTACACCATTTGTCTCTTACCACCTGGTAGTTTGTTTGACAATTGGTTCTTTTGGATTGGGACAACTTTGTGTGTTTCGTATGCTCTAGCAATGGCAGTAATCTCACCGCACCCTCTAGCGTTTCTCTGGGCGACCTTCGCCTTATTCCTGTACTTAGCTTTTTCTATAATTTGTGTAGCTTTCATGAATTTGTGGAAGCATCCGGATGAGGCCTCTAAGTACGGATCGAGCTGGATGCGAACGTTTGACGCAGAGTCATTTCTATTACAGGTGGAGGCAGGATTTTGAGAAGATAAAAGATGCAACCGTCAAAACATATGACATGCCCCCTTGTTTAGTCTTTCTTTGTATTGCAATAATGTTCAGATTTGTTTAGTCTTTCTTTGTATTGCAATAATGTTCAGCTTTGTTTAGTTTATCGAGTATTCTGTTCTGAATAATATGGATTTTAACCCGCAACAAGCCTTTGGAGTTTGGACCTAGCAGAGCATATAAGAGTATGTTCAACGCGGCTGCTTAATGGGTTGCTTAGCTCTTTTTGTAATTAAAAAAAAAATGAAAAAGCCTTAATTATTGAAGCACCAACGCTTAATTAAACATCTGGGGCACCGCTGCTTGTGGACACGTGTTGCTCTCTCATCACGCGGTGCCCTCTCTCTCTTTCACACACGAAACACAATTTGTGTTTCTTTCTCGAATCCTCCGTCTATCTCTCCTCTCTCTGAATACGAAAGCGATCTCGTGGACTCCATCTCGTCGCCTCCGTGATCAATCGGCGATGATCTGTGGTCGTCTCTCTCGATCTCCTAGACGCCTCCGTGGTCAATCGATGATGAAAGCGGCTCCGGCTATCTGGATCTTCGTCGACGATGAAATGGAGTCCGACATGCATGAAGATCTCTCATCGTGTCTCTCTCTCTCCGGGCCGATGAAAGCGTCTTCGGCGCTCTGGATCTCCTCGACGGCTTCTCGACAAGATCGAGGAAGTTCTCTCATCGTTTCTCTCTCTCTCTCCTCGACGGCTTCTCCGGAGTCCGACATGCATGAAGATCTCTCATCGTCTCTCTCTCTCTCCGGCAAGATCGAGGAAGATCTCTCCTCGTCTCTCTCTCTCTGTGGGACGATGAAAGGCATGAATCTCTCGGCGTCTCCTCTCCTGTACGAAAATGAAACAGAAAGGTAATCCAATCCTATGTATGTTTATATTTGTTTCTTGTAGTAATGATATGTTTGTGTCTTTGTTTTTTTTCAGATAGACGGAGCAAGAGAAGATGGTTCCTCAAACAAGACGTATGCCAAAACAGGTAAACTTCGAGACATTTGATTGAATGATATGTTGTGTTCTTGTCGTAATTGTTTAAGAGTTTACAATATGTTAGAATGGAGGGTTGGTCTGAATAAATCAAAGTCTGTGTTCTGTCTGAATGGAGTTTCTTGAATATATTCGAGTAGTCTTGTATGACATTGTTGTTTTGAATCGAGTTTCTTGATATAGTTTTGTTCTTGTTTGGTTCTCATGAGCTATGTATGTCGNTTTAAGAGTTTACAATATGTTAGAATGGAGGGTTGGTCTGAATAAATCAAAGTCTGTGTTCTGTCTGAATGGAGTTTCTTGAATATATTCGAGTAGTCTTGTATGACATTGTTGTTTTGAATCGAGTTTCTTGATATAGTTTTGTTCTTGTTTGGTTCTCATGAGCTATGTATGTCGTTTTTCTTTTGAATCAAGTAGCTTGAGTACGATTTGTTCCTGTTTTGTGTTCTTTGTCTCTCAGAATTATTGAATGTTAGGTGGTGAATCATTGAATGCTAGGTGGTTGATAACTCGTAGTAAATAGAATTGCTCGTTTAAGTCGAAATGCAATATGGCAGCACATGTTGCTTTAGGTTTGATAGAGTAATTAATAGAAAGTGAACTTATTGGTGTACTCGTATTTAGTTGTTAAAGTCGAGTTATTGAGGGCAGATATATGTCAAGTCGGGTTTGTTTGTAGTTAGGTAATTAATAAGTTGTAATTACTGCATTCACTCGTTAAATATATCTTCAATTCCTGAAACTTTTTCATTATCTTCTAACTACAACAAAACATGAATTAATTCTTATCCCTTTAGTGAGTCCGTAAACTTTGTTGACCTGCTTAGCAGGCAACAAAATGTTGTCTTTGGTAACGAGTCTCTCTCCTCCTCCCAAGCTCCCATCTTTGGCAGTCAAGGAGTCGAGGATTCAAACTTTGCTCGTGACACTGAGGATACTGAAGATGTTGTAGGCAGTCGTAAAGAAAGAAGAAGCTGGACGCCTACTGAGGATGTTGTCCTCATAAGCTCGTGGCTCAACACGAGCAAAGATCCCCTAATTGGGACTGAGCAAAAGTCGCTTGCATTCTGGACAAGAATAGCGGCGTACTACAATGCCAGTCCTAAGCTTGCTGGCCGTGAGAAGAGAGAGGCAGCTCACTGCAAAAACCGGTGGCAGAAAATCAATGATAGTGTTAGCAAGTTCTCTGGGGCGTAAGAGGCTGCGAGCAGAGCGAGAACCAGTGGACAAGGTGATGCTGATGTCCTCTCTGAAGCCCACAGTATCTTCACAGCTAACAACAAAAAAAAAAGATTCACCCTCGAGTACGCGTGGAGAGAGTTACGTCACGACCAAAAGTGGTGTGAGCTGTCTACGGCTAAAGCTAGTGGAAGCTCTAAAAAGCGGAAAGGTGTGGATATGGGGAGTTCTGCCAGCTCTAAAGCAACAGAACTCGAATCTGACGATGATGCAGGGACAACTCGTCCGATGGGAGTCAAGGCNAGCTAGTGGAAGCTCTAAAAAGCGGAAAGGTGTGGATATGGGGAGTTCTGCCAGCTCTAAAGCAACAGAACTCGAATCTGACGATGATGCAGGGACAACTCGTCCGATGGGAGTCAAGGCAGCAAAAGCGCGTGGTAAGAAGCCACAAGATGATGGAAAGGATCTGGCTGAGTTTGAGACCATGTGGACCGTGAAGAAGTCAGATATGACTTTCAAAGAAAGGTTGGCTAAGCTTAAAGTACTAGAGAGTCTCGTTGCAAAACAGGGTCCTTTAGATGATTGTAATCAATCTCTGAAAAAGCTCCTCGTTAAGGAGTTATGGAAACCGTAGATTGTATGCTTGTGTTGTCTCGTGATGCTTGAAATAACCTTGTTTGCCAAGTGGTAGTTGTCTTTGTTTCTTTTAATCAACTTTGTTTCGTTTGTATGTGTATTTTAATCTAAGTGTGTTTTTAATCTAAGTGTGTTTTTAATCTAACTGTGTTTCGTTTGATGTGTTTTGTTTCTGTTAATCAACTGTGTTTGATGTCTTTGTTCCAGGATGATGAAGGTTGAATAGGGTAGTGGGTAAACTTATTACCATCAGAGCCACGTACCATGTTCCGTTTGCAACGAACAGAAAACGTGGCACTGATAGTAATTAGTGTTCCCACTTCCTTGTTAAGTTGGACCGTGATGAGCATGAAGAATAGCAAATTTTTACAGAAGAATATTTTGTTGAGTTCTCTGACGTTTTGAGAAGTAAGTAAAGCTCAGTGTGTGTTTTCTTACTTTCTTATTTACACGTTTTCTTGCAGGTGGATCACTGAACCGTGACAGAAGAAGACATGTTGGGAGAGACAGAATAAAACCGTGACAGAAGAAGACAAGTTGTAACAACTTATTGTGTAATAATGTGACAGAAGAAGACAAGTTGTAACAACTTTTTTTTTGTAATCGTGACTTTTGTAATCAAATCTTGTTGTGTATATGTTTCACGTTTTTGCTTAAATGTCTACCTTGTAACAACTTCCTTTGTTATATTAAATGTTTCACGTATCACATGTGTTGAACAAGATCATATATCTCTCTCAAATCTCTCTCTCAAATCTCTCTCTCAATTCTCTCAAACCAAGATCATATCTCTCAAAGATTTCTCTCCCAAACCAAACAAACCAAGATCATATCTCTCTCAGATTTCTCTCCCAAACCAAACAAACCAAGCTCGTATCTTTCTCAAATCTCTCTCTCAAATTTCTCAAACCAAACAAACCTAGATCATATCTCTCTCAAATCAAACCTACATTATATGGCTTCTTCTTCTTCTCAAATCCCTTTAGACGAATCATTTGATGAAAGATTTGATGAAATCTTTGATCAAAAATTTGATCAAAAGTTTGATCAAGTTTTTGAAAGATTAACTATTCGTCATAATGAAGAAGAACGAAGGAAGAAAAAGAAAAAAAAAGAACTTATATCGACAGGCATCGTGAAGAAGGCAATGTACGTTTATGGAATGATTATTTCAGTGAAACTCCAACGTATCCCCACAATTTTTTCCGGCGACGATTTAGAATGAACAAGACGTTGTTCTTGCACATTGTGAATCGAATCTCCAACGAAGTTGATTTCTTTCGCCAAAAGACTGATGCTCTTGGAAGACAGGGTCTCTCACCATTACAAAAGTGTACAGCCACCATTCGTGTTTTGGCATATGGTAGTGCGGCTGATATGGTGGACGAATACCTCCGGCTCGCTGCAACGACAGCTCGGTCATGTTTGGAGCATTTCGTGGAGGGAATAATTAATTTGTTCGGGGATGAGTACCTTAGAAGACCGACACCGGCTGATCTTCAACGTCTACTTGATGTTGGAGAGTATCGTGGATTTCCCGGGATGATAGGAAGCATCGATTGTATGCATTAGGAATGAAATAATTGTCCCACCGCTTGGAAAGGGAAATATTCTCGTGGTTCGGGCAAGCCAACAATCGTTTTAGAAGCCGTTGCTTCATACGATCTCTGGATATGGCATTCATTTTTTGGACCTCCAGGTACCTTAAATGATATCAATGTTCTTGATCGCTCACCTGTTTTTGATGACATAATTCACGGTCATGCTCCGCAAGTCACTTACTCCGTCAATGGAAGAGAGTATAATTTGGCTTACTACCTCACTGATGGTATTTATCCCAAATGGGCAACCTTTATCCAATCTATTTCAATACCACAAATGCCGAAAGATACTTTATTTGCTCCACGTCAAGAAGCTGTCCGAAAAGATGTCGAGCGTGCTTTCGGGGTCTTGCAAGCTCGTTTTGCCATTGTTAAAAATCCAGCACTTTTTTGGGATAAAGTCAAAATTGGGAAGATTATGAGAGCATGTATCATACTCCATAATATGATAGTAGAATACGAACGAGATGCCTACACTCAGTTTGATGTTTCAGAGTTCCAACACGGAGAAGACACCGGAAGTTCACATGTCGATCTCACGTATTCTACAGATATCCCTTCAAATATTGCCGATAGGTTAGGTGTTCGAATTAGAATTCGTGATACTCAAATGCATGCACAACTAAAAGCTGACTTGGTTGAACATGTGTGGCGTAGATTTGGACGTGATGAAGACGACACTTGAGCTCAGATCTTTTTTAAAAAATTATTTTCTATTATCGCTAATCTTTGTTTCTATGTTTGTATTTCAAATTCTATGTTTTAAATGTAAGCTTTTATTATTTCTTATATAATTAATAAAAAATATCTTAAATTTAATTTTTTTTTTTTTTTTTTTTAAGAAACCCAAAATAAGCAACTTGCATTGGACGCACAAAATTTGACAGGTGCTTAGCGTTGGTTCTTAAACCACTTTTACAACTAAAAATTATTAAACAAAGATTAAGCACTCCTAAATAAGCACTGCCATTGAACATGCTCTAAGAATGATCATAAGGTATTCTTTATTTTCTAGTTTCACAAGAAAAAGGAAGCCAACGATTTAACAATATTTTCAACCAATATTCAAAAAATTGTTAGGCTGTAACTAGACGCTTTATTGATTTATTTTATATATATTTTACATTTGTAATTTATTGAATTTTATGTACATTATGCTATATATGTTGTTGTTTAATATTTAACTAAATTTTGATCCGCGCAACCGTGCAGGTGTTTGTATTCGTTTATAGTTTGTTATACAAATATTTTGTTTTCACTTGTAAATTGGTATATATTATAGTAATCACATATTTTTATAATGTATAGTAAATGTTTTTCAAACATAATAATATTATATAATACGTGTTTTAATCAAATAGATTGTTTCAAACATATGTTTGTTTCTTCTTCTATATTTTATTGTTAGTTAGATTGATATTTCATTTTTAGATTGATATTTCATTTTTACATATAATTAAATATTATATTTTTATATCATAATGTTTTAATTTAGATATGTATATTAAAATATAAAATTATTTCTTTTTAAGTATCTTATGGTAGTATTTTGTTATTTTGTAAATGTAATTCATTTAATTTATAATTTATAAAGTAGATTAATTTATATTATAATTATAATTTTGTGTAATTTTTAGTTACAAATATGAAATATTTATATGTAAATTTTATAGAAGGTTATTTCTTATTCTATAAATCAAAATGAGTTGATATTCATTTATAATTTAATTTTATATTATTTTACTTTTTATTATCAAAATTATATTAAAAAATAAATATCTATTTTTAAAATAAAAATATATTAAAGATATTGTTAAATGTAATCTGAAAAAATAGTTAAGAGTATCTTTTTGATATCTTATTTTGAATATATTTAAATATTATATTAATATTATGTTTTTATTTAATAATAACTAAGTTTGTTGTATGTAATATAACATAAAATTAAATAAATGTAATGTTTTAAGGTAGACTATTTGGAAGTAGATAAGAAATGCTTCTGTTTTAATAGTATTGATATGATATATGTAAGGAATGATTTCATGCATGTGAACATATTCACTGAGGATTTTGCTTCGAAGCTCCACACCATATATGCTTCTTTTGTCGTCTTGCTTAAACTTTATAGCCTAGAAAAGGACTCCTGCTTCGCAGAGCTTCTACACCATCTTTGATGAATGTATCCAAGATGTGAGCGTGAATTGCCAAAAATGCTCTGCACATCGCTGTGATGAATGACAGATTTGAAGTTGTCCAAGTCCTCACCGGATGCATCCAGCGAAAGATCAAGAGAACCTCCACCGAGATCAAAGTTGCTAGAATGCCGGTCGGTGTCGTGAAAATAAATTAAACGTTGATGATTAACATGTATACATCCAACTACCAGACATCCAATAAACAATGGGAATTCGGCCAAAAAAACACTGAACTATATTTGACGTTTGCTAAAACAGTTAAAAACGACGTCATTTTGAGATGAGATGAAACGACATCGTCGTTTTACCTGTTTTTATTATTAAAAATATGTTGACTACTTGAGTCGATTCTATGAACTCAAGGCCAAGTAACAAAGTTTTTAGTCACTAGACTAGTGACACATTTAACGATATCTCTAACCTGTTTTCTTTTATTGAGTATAAAAAAAATCAAAATATTATTTTTTTTTTAAATTCCAAAAAATCTTAAGAACTTAAGAAAATTCTGTAAAGGTAAAATTAGAATTGAAATTACAAAGATTTTTTTGTTTAAAAAAGCAAAACATTAAAATTTCAAAAAATCTAAAATAATTCAAAGAAATGCAACAAACTAAATTTAATGATTAAAAATTTGAAACCTATTTTTATATAAATTAATGTATGTAAGATAAAATAGAAAAATGATATTAATGACACTATAGATTTTATACATTTGGAACAATATAATAATTAAACGAAAAACATTTGTAGTTCTTGGTGTATGTTCGTTCGTTATCATATCTTAGTAACAATTTTTTTAGTATTTTTAGAAAACCAAAATTTTTTTAAAAACATATATTGTGATAATTATAATTTTTATATTTTATCTCAAATATATTAATTTATAAAAAACAAAAAATGTATATAAAATTAAAAAATTAAAAATCTACAAAATCTAAATGAAAAAAATTAATATTAACGATTAAAATAATTTGAAAACTCTTATATAAATGAACACATGTAAGATAATATACAAAATTATATTTATCCCACTATATTTTTTGTATGATGAATGTATTTAAGATAAAATACACAAATGATCTTAGATGCTTTAATTATTAGTTTTTTTTAGATTTTTTAGATTTTATGAATTTTTTAATTAATTTTAGCGAAAATATAAATTTATTTGTAATTTAATTTTTAATTTTAATATTTTCGGAATTTTTCTTGATTTTTTGAATTTTTTTAAATTTTAAGGTTTATAAAGATTTTTTCGATACTCAATAATAAAAAATATGATAGAGATTTCATCAGAAGTGTCATTAGCTTAGTGGCAAAAGATCATGTTGTTTGGCTTTGAGTTCTTGAAAAGCACACAAAACGACGCAACGGCGTCTAAACTGTAAGATAACGGTATGCTAAAATGGCGAGTCAATCACAAGTTCTCAAATAAATTAAAAAAAGACAACGAAAGTACATTATTTTTTTGGTCAGAGTTCAGGTTTTATTTAGTAATTCGTGTAAAGTTCGTGTTTTTTTTTTTTGCTGAATTCTCAATAAACAATGCAATAAGGTTTATATAAATTATTATCAAAAAACAACCAATCATAAAGGACAAACATTCTGATTATCTCTAGAAGACAATGTAATCATATAATATCAATAAGTCAGACTAAACTAATATCAAGCTTCAGACTGAAAGAGTGAGAGACAGGGCTAGACAATTATGATACACAAATCTAACGAGCAAATAATTGGTAGAGAATCAACACGGATGGACATTCATGATTACTTTTCCCAGGTTCAACTAAAAAAGACATCTATTCCCGGATCACTATTCTTCTATGGGTGATTTGTTGGGCTGATTCATGGAAGCTTTGTTGTAGTTGTTGTATTTGTTGAGTATTGGGGCTGATAAATTATTTGAACTCGGCTCCAATTTATGAAGAGCTCTTGTTGACAAGGATGGGCATATCATTGATTGATAAGATGGCGTGTGGTGTGGTAGGAAACTCTTTAGGACCCACCTAGTGTACATACGGTAATAAACCATATGTGACGACAAGATTGAATGATTCTTGCTTTGAAACTTCCTGGTAGCCAGAATATGTTAGAAAAAAAAATTACAATAGATAGAGTTTCTGCCTACCTATACTTTTACTGTATGATTAATCTTACTGAGTGCCAGAATCTCTCTCTCTCTCTCTCTCTATGGATCGAAGACTTCAACAGGCTGCTGAATCAGGTAGCATCAGTGACTTTTATGCTTTGATCGATGAGAATCCGTACATACTTGAGAACATCGATGCCATACCATTTGTGAACACTCCCCTTCACATAGCTGCATCTTCTGGTAAAATTGCGTTTGCCGTAGAGATGCTGAATCTTAAGCCTTCTTTTGCCAAAAAAATTAATACAAACGGGCACAGTCCATTGCACCTTGCTGTGGAGAATGATCATCAAGAGTTCGTGACCTGGCTGCTCAGGCTTGATCCCACCCTTGCTGGCGTTAAAGGTAGAGAAGGCATCACGCTGTTTCATCTCCTAGTGTTAAGAGGGAACGTAGATCTTGTGGTACAGTGCCTCTTAACTTCCCCTGAATGTATTCAAGATGTGAGCGTGAATGGCCAAAATGCTTTGCATCTTGCTGTGATGAATGAAAGATTTGAAGTTCTGCAGGTTCTCACCGGATGGATCCAGAGAATGAGTCAGAAAAATGCTCGATCTATTGAGTATTCTGTTCTGAATAAGATGGATTTAACTCGCAACACGCCTTTGCACCTTGCAGCATATAAGAATGATCATCAGGTATGCTTTTATTTTCTAGTTTCACAAGAGAAAGGAACCCAAGATTTAACAATATTTTCAACCAATGGGAAAATACTATGAAGATATTCGGACCTAAGACGCATTATTGATTTATTTTACATATAATTTACATTTATATAATATGTTTAATTTTTTTTTTAATTATAAAACTATTTTGATGAACTATCAAAAGTAGATATTGTGTTACATGGAAACATAAGCGGATATGCAGAAGCAGAAGCACGGAATCGAGATTTAAAAGAAAAAATAAAGGAAGCAGATAAGTGTTGGAAGCGTATATCCAAATATACATATATAATTATATATATATATATAAATATAAGATTTTTTTAAAAAAAATTAAAACTAAATATTATATATTCTAATTTAAAATAAAACATTTATTCATTTATCATAATTTTAAATGACTGCATATTATAACTATGAAAATAAGGATAAATAAAGTTCATAAGCAAATATTATCAGTTAGTTATTTTTTACATTTTATAAATAATTGACACACCATATTTCAATATATATATATATATACATATATATATATATATATCTAATAAAAAGCAGTTCATACATATTATTTATAGTATTAACATATATATATTCTCACTATATATACTAGTATATACTATAAAAACATTAAAATGATATTATATTTTATTTATATATATGATATTGTGTTTTTAAAATTGGAAACGTGATTCCAAAGTGGAATCTTCCAACGTATTTTTATATAGGATATTTTAGAACCGTTTTGGAATTGAGATTCCACAAGTTTCCACAAGGTTCCGATTCTGATTCCAGTTCCGAAGCGAGAATCGCATGTCCGATGAAGCTTCCGTGCAACGTAGACAAAACAAAAGATATTAGAGAAGTTTGTGAATTTAGATCGAGTAACCTGATTTAATACAGTTAAAACCGATTTAAAATGATCTAAACCGATTTGATTTAAAGTGTATAAATAAAATTTTATGAAATTTATTTCGGATGTTACCGATTTACCGTCTAGACGTTGCCTATTTTATGCAGATGGTGAGACTGTTACTAGAATGTCGAATGGTTCAACGGAACGAAATAAATGGTGAAGGTTTAACATTCCTTGATATCTTAAGAACAGAGGGACAACTTGATGAAGGTGGAGAGTTGGAACAAGCTGCTCTAAAAACCGGGTGCAAGGAAGCAGCTTCTCTGCCAAAACCGACGAAAACGTATGATTTCTTCAAATCACCAATCACATTTTGGGCTTACTGCTCCACGCATACAAGACGCATAAGTTCCGACACATCAGACGAAGCTCGTGGAGTGTTCTTAATCATATGCACTTTGCTAATCACAGCCACTTACCAGACCTCCCTCCAGCCTCCAGGAGGTGTCAACCAATCAGAGGGTCATGCAGTGATGAAACAGACATTCTTCATCGTCCTATGGGTTTCCAACACTATAGGCTTTTGTTGCGCTATATTCTACACCTATTCTCTCTTACCAGCTAGAGGTTTGTTGACGCTGTGGTTTTTCTACATAGGAGCGTCTCTGTGCGTTTCTTACGCGTTGGGAATGGCTGTAATCTCACCACAGCCTTTAGTTTTTCTTACCGCGTGCTTTGCCTTGTACCTGCTTTTTCCTCTGTATGTTTTGATGGAAGTTTTCCTAAGGCAATGGCGGAGGCATCAGACGGTAACACCTGATCGCAATTTGAGCTGGTTTTGGAAAGTTTGATACAACATGTGTCGTCGCTATTACTATAGACTACAGGAGAACGGAGGATTCTGAGAAGGTAAAAGACGAAACCCTCAAACATATGCCATATCCTTGTGAATTTTTTTTTTAATTGCAATAATATCCAGTTTGTAATGAATTAGCTTTAGTTCAATAATAATTGTGGTATATGTAATGATTCCATGCATGTTAAAATAATTCACCTTTTAGTATGGTTCACTTTGTTCTTACTGATTCAGTATGATGTATTAGAATTTTTTTTTTGGCACATTAGAGAAGAATCAGTATGGTATGTCTCCTCTTTTTACAGTCTCTGTTATCATAACACCCTTCAAGCTTTTTGTTATTGTTGTTATTACTCCTGTAGCTTGGGGGGATATGTAGGTTTTGTTTGATGTGCTCAGCTTTTGGAGGTGTGATCTTCACGCATTGTACGTGGAACCATTTCTCAGAAACATTGTGTACCATATACAATCAATTGTGCTGTGATTCGTAAAAGCGTTGTAACTGTTGAGTTTTGCCGGTGACAAAACTTTTCTTGAACTAGATCCAAATCTAATCATTTGGCTTTCAAACATGTATATATATATACATGCAATTGCCTGAATGTGGAAATACATTCCCATGCATGAAATCATTACGTCCTTATGGATATAAAAATATATAGAAGGCAATTTATTGCAAAACTGAAAGTTATTGTAAATTAAAAAAAAATAGGGAAAACAAGGGACATGGCATATGTTTTGAGGGTTGCATCTTTTACCTTTCTGTTGACAAAAAAAAAAGAAGCATATTTTACCTTTTCAAAAAGCCTCTCTTCTTCTGTAGTAAAAGTGAAATATGTTGGTATCATCAAACCTTCCTAAACCAGCTCAATCGGGGCACAAGACCCACAGTCAGATGATTCCTCCAATTCTCAAAGAAAATTTCAGACACGAGATAGAGAGCAAAGAGCAGGAAGAAAGCGAAGGTGGTGGAGAGAAACACTAAAGGATGCGGTGAGATAACTGCCATGGCTAGAGCATAAGAAATGCACAGAGATCCCCCAATCCAAAAGAACCAACATGCCAGCCTACTACCAAGCGGCATGAGACAAAACGTGTAGAGTATAGCGCAGCAGAATCCGACCGTGTTAGAAATCCAAAGAAGGATGAAGAATGTCTGTTTCATCACCACGGAACCCGCATTCGAATCCTCAGATTGGTGTACGCCTCCTGGAGGCTGGAGTGCAGTCTGATAAGTTGCTGTTATTATCAAAGTGCATATAATCAGGAACACTCCACGAGCTTCATCTGATACGTTAGACCTTTCGCGTTTCATGAACGTGGAGCAGAAAGTCCCGAAAGTGTGTGGCGATTTAAAAGTCTCAAACCTTGCCTTGGCTCTTGGCACCGAAGCCGCCTTTTTACACCCGGTGTTTACAACAACTTGTTCCAAATCCTGGTCCTCCTCTCCTGGTCCCTGGCTTCTTAAGCCTCCACCTGCCTCCTGATCTCTCTGTTCTTGGTTTCTTAAGATGTCAAGGAAAGTTAAACCCTCACCATTTACTTTGTTCCGCCGAACCAACCGACATTCCAATAACAGCCTAACCGCCTGCGCAAACAATGGATATAAAAATGATTCTTGTAGGAATCTCACACATAGTTCATGAAGCTACATAACACAAGGATGCTATTTAGTTTCTAATGACTAAGATCAATGTTTTTAAATTCTTAAAACAAAAGAACAAATAAATTAGAAAAATTCTCTAAGAAATACCTAAAAAAATTTTTATCATAAATATAGACTTTAAAAATAAAAAATAATAAAAATAAATTTAAATGTTTTATCAAAAATAAGTTAATGTACACTTAAATGTTTTGAGGATAGGGTTTCAAATTTAAAAAAAAAATAAAAAAAAAACTTAAACTTTTAAAATAAAAAAATGCTATTTTGGTTATTTGAATTTTTGAAGTATATTTTTGTGATAAAAAAATTTAAAAAGGTCTATTTAATAGAGTTACCCAAGAAATAATTCATAATTTTATTATTAATCAAATCATAAACTTAATGCAATTCTAACAAGGAAAAATATATATATATATATCTATACTATTATTTGCGAAGTGATTTTTCGCAACGGAGCTCTCACGTTAAAAGTTAGAGCGGTTAATATATATTTTACCCTTAATGAAATTTTTATATATAACTAATTTTATAATTAAAAACGAAATTTAAAAAATAAAATTAGATAAGTACAGTATGTTATTATTTTAGATAATAAAGAATAATTAATATAATAAGTTTATAAAAAAAAAAACAAGATAATTCTTATATTATCTGAATATAATATTGTAACAACATGATAATGCTTATAGATCTTAATTTTATATAAAATTGATTTTGGCTTTTAAAAATGATATCATTATATTATATTATTTAAAAATTAAAATATAAAATTGATTTTAATTAAATATTAATCAAACAAAAACATTTGTATAAAGATACTTTTAATTATATAGTTAAATATTATGTATTAAAAATTGGAATGGTTCAAGTTAATGATATCTTTAATGAAATTTATATATTTATATATAAATTAATTAAAACCAAATTTTAATTTATATGTTATTATATTAGTTATTTTATTATAAATTAATAGGATAATTATCCACATTCATGCATATTTAAAACATAAGATATCTTATAGAATATCATACAATTATCTGAAAATAATCTTTTTATTGGGAAAAATAAAAAGGTAAGTTATAAAACAATTTAAAATTAAATATTAAGAAAAAAATATAAATATATTTTCAAAAATGTTTTATTATGTGGATGTTTTTCAACACTATAATAAGCATATAGATTTTGATGAAAATCATATAAAATATTTTAATGTTTGATTTAGGTTTTTTAAAACTATAGAAAATAACTTATAGTATTATTTTAGAATTAATAAAACAAAAAATAATAAATATTCGTAAGAAAATTATGCCCGCATATGTGGGCACAACACCTAGTATATTATTATTTGCGAAGTGATTTTTTGCAATGGAGCTCTCAAGTTAAAAGTTAGAGCGGTTAATATCTATTTTACCCTTAATGAAATTTTTATATATAACTAATTTTATAATTAAAAACGAAATTTAAAAAAATAAAATTAGATTAGTATGTTATTATCTTAGTTTAATTAATAGAATAATTATCCACATTCATGCATATTTTAACATAAGATATCTTATAAAATATTATATAGTTATCTGGAAATAATCTTTTTGTTATGAAAAATAAAATGTAAGTTCTAAAATAATTTAATATTTAATATTAAGAAAAAATATAAATATATTTTAAAAAATATTTTAATATCTGGATGTTTTTCAACACTATAATAAGTATATAGATTTTGATGAAAATTCATATAAAAATATTTTAATGTTTGATTTAGGTTTTTTTTAGAGCAATTTAGGTGAAAACCAAAGAAAGATTGCAAAATTAGGAGAATACCAAAGAGAAGAAAAGTAGGGTGCACGTGGTCACTGTAGTGGAGTTAAAAAGACGAAATTGTCCTGCCCGGTGGATGTTTTGCTTTCCCAGATTTCTCACTTGTCTCTTGTCTCTTGTTTCTGACCGAAGATTATTGCTACATTTGGATAACTTCAACCACTTAGCCGGGTATAAGTTCATATTACATGGATAATAACTAGTATAGTCGGAAACGATTAAATCTAAACCCTAGATCATTAAAGTATGTTTCTCGATGATCTCAATCAATTTCTTGAATGGTGAAACCCTTAATACTGATCTAGTTTCTCCAACAGATAAATATATGATAGTTTCAGTCACTTGGCCGGTTACAAATTCATATTACATAGATAATAACTAGTATAGCCGGATACGATTCAATCTAAATCTTAAACCCTAAATCATTAAAGTAGGTTTCTCAACGATCTCAATCCATTTTCCGAATGGTGAAACTCTTAGTACTGATCTAATATCCCTAACTGATAAATATAGGATAGTTTCAGTCACTTGGCCGACTACAAATTCATATTAGATGGATAATAACTTGCATAGCCGGATACAATTATAAATAATGTCACATATAAACTTTTACTCATCTAGCAAATGGTCAAGTATAAACCTAACAAAAAACGGGGAAACCATGTACCCTCAAGTCTTAAAGCCTGAACTAGTACAACGTATCACCTAAACCTTAAAAGCAAAACCCTAAACCCTAATTCTTAAACCCAAACCCTTGGATATCTCCCAACCCTAATTCCTTAACACAAATCCCTTATATTACAATTGCTCCTAAATCCTTAGTACTCGTCCAATACCCCCAACATATAAATATAGGATAGATTCGGCCACTTGACCGGCTACGATTTAAAATTACGTGAAAAAAATAGTTTAACCGGCTAACCAATATATGTTGCACATCTATTAGATGGATTACCCAGATACAAAAAACTTTGTTAATGTAAACATTATAAAAAATAAGTTAAGAAATTATGTTTCTGAGTAATCCAACTATGTTTCATGTCTAATATGTTGTCAAACTAGGTAAACTTTCTTATTTAAATTGAAAAATATTTTTTAAACACCTATGTGGGTATAAAAATATGGCATTCTAAATAAAAAGAATAGTATAGCCGGCTAACAAAATATGTCGCATATCTATATATTGATTAAACCAAATACTAAAATTTTGATGATGTAAACACTAAATAAATAATAAGTTAAGAAATTTGTTTTCAGATAATGCAACTATATTTTATGTCTAATACGTTGTCAAGCTTTATTCAAATTGAAAAATAATTAAGTGATGTATCATCTCTGTCAAATCCAAAAGAGAATTGCAACAAAGAAAAAAACTTCATCAATCTTAGGAGTTCCAATTCCAAGTCCTATCAATTTTTCAAGAACAAATTGTTTCTAGGTGAGAAAGAAAGAGAAACAAAGATGAAAGATAAAAGATGAAAGATGAAAGATGAAAGAGAAAGAAAGGTACTGACAATAAAGATATAGAATATCTTGTGTATCTCTCACTCCTCTTCCGTCGAAATATATGGTTGCCCGCTGGAGTTGGTCAGGTGGAAGGAGAATTCAGAAAAGGATAACAGAGTCATTTTGTTTGTGTACAGTAAGGTGTCTTTTTTCTCTTTGATATTTTGCAAATTATGACAAACTTCTTTGGTAGGAGCGCAAATTTCTCTTTTTTTTTTAACTATAGAAAATAACTTATAATATTATTTTAGAATTAATAAAAAAAAAAATATTCATAAGAAAATTATGCCCGCATATGCGGGGACAACACCTAGATAATTAAACTATTAAAAATCATTAAGATAAATCTAAGTAATTAAAATAAATAAACTAGATAATTGATATATCCAAATATCTCTCAGCATCTTCAGTCATCATTCAATTATTACTTAACTTTTAGATGGAAGACAATCCACTTCACATGGTACAAACTTGCTTTTGTTTATAGTGTTAAATAAGAAGAAAAGAAAACATGCCTGATGATCATTCTTAGATGCTGCAAGGTGCAAAGGCGTGTTGTAGTCAATATCCACTTTATTCAAAAAACGATACTCAATGGAGCCAGCGTCTCTTTGGCTCGTTCTCTGGATCTATCCGATGAGGACTTGGAGAACTTCAAAACTTTCATGTATCACAGCGAGATGCAGAGCATTCTTGAGATCTACGCTCTCATCTTCGATACATTCAGGAGAACTAAAAAGGCACTCTCCCACAAGATATGCGTTCCCTCTTAACACTAGTAAAAGAAACGGTGTGATGCCGTTTCTTCCTTTCACACGGGCAAGGCCTTTATCAAGCCAGAGCATCCTGGCGACAAAACGATCTTGATCCATGTATGCAGCAAGATGCAAGGGACTGTACCCGCTTGTGTTGAGCTTTCTTGCAAAAGAGGGCTTAAGGTTCAGCATCTCCATGGCAAATGGTATGTTCCCACAAGCTGCAGCTACGTGGAGGGGAGTGTTCACAAACGGTACTGCATCAATGTTCTCAAGTATGTATGGATTCTCATCCATTAGAACATAGAGCTCATCGATGCTTCCTGATTCAGCTGCTTGTTCAAGTCTTGGATCCATTGGAAAAACAAGTCTTAAGGTTTATTATTGAACTAAACTCTGCAAGATTGATGAAGTTAATGTGAAGTGACTTTTATAGACAGAGAAGAACCAAACGTTCTAGTTTCGTTTTATATTATATTAGAGCACCCGCAACAAGGGATCCTTAGGAAGAATACTTAGGAAAAAAAAAAGGACATTTTGGATTATATAAGGATATTTTAAATTTTTTCTTTAAAAAAAAACTGACCAATCGCAGACCGATACGTAGGCAGTGGAGCCCGCGAATAGTGTAAAGATCAATCCTTAAATAAGGATTTTAAGGATAGAATCCTTAACTGTTCATAAGACCCCTTGATTATAAAATTAATATTTTTTTAAGGATTCTCCCTAAAGGCTTCTTGTTGCGGGTGCTCTTATGGCCTCGTTACCTGCAATACAGTTTTATATAAATTCTTGAAACAAAAGAAAATGTTGATTTTAAGGGTTTTAGGCGGGAGTGTCGGAGCAAGAACCGATGGGTATGTGAGTTGACTTAAAGAAAAGGGCGAGTTTTCACATATAAGAGAAACAATAAAGAAAGACCATTGACCAACCACTTCTGAGGATATTTATTCCCACATGATGTTCATAAAAGCTCTATATCCAACTAGCATTTTCTTAATTAATCCCTTTGCTTACCCACCACCCACACATAATCATCCATACAAGCAAAGCGATCTACTTATGGGTTTCTTATTCTTTCGAATATTTTATAGCCCTGAGCCTCTGCAAGCTGTCAAGACGGCAGTGTAAGTCAGACTCCATGCCAACTAGTCTTTTCTTTTTTGGCAAAGGCATCAAACTTGACCGTTCACAACTCTTAAAGCATGATAAAACTCACTAAACACACCAAGATTTTTATTAAAAGCGTTGTAACTGTTGAGTTTTGCCTGGTGGCAAAACTTTTCATGAACTAAATCCAAATCTAATCATTTGGCTTTCAAACATGTATACATGCAATTGCCTGAATGTGGAAAGACAGAGAATAAAAGAGAGCATGAAGTAGCTTAGAAGACTCCACGAGCTTCGTCTGATGTGTCGGAACTTATGCGTCTTGTATGCGTGGAGCAGTAGGCCCAAAATGTGATTGGTGATTTGAAGAAATCATACGCTTTCGTCAGTTTTGGCAGAGAAGCTGCTTCCTTGCACCCGGTTTTTAGAGCAGCGTGTTTCAAGTGTCCATCTTCATCAAGTTGTCCCTGTGTTCTTAAGATATCAAGGAATGTTAAACCTTCACCATTTATTTCGTTCCGTTGAACCACTCGACATTCTAGTAACAGTCTCACCATCTGCATAACCATCAGTCACTACGTTGAAAACAAGGTTCTAAAAATCGCTATGTGAAGGGGAGTGTTCACAAATGGCATGGCATCGATGTTCTCAAGTATGTACGGATTCTCATCGATCAAAGCATAAAGGTCGTTGATGCTACCTGATTCAGCAGCCTGTTGAAGTCTTCGATCCATACAGAGAGAGAGAGAGAGAGAGATTCTGGCACTAAGTAAGATTAATTATACAGTAAAAGTATAGGTAGGCAGAAACTCTATCTGTTGTAGTTTTTTTTTTCTTATCATATTCTGGCTACAGGGAAGTTTCAAAGCAAAATATGGTTTATTACCGTATGTACACTAGGTGGGTCCTAAAGAGTTTCCTACCACACCACACGCCATTTTATCAATCAATGATATGCCCATCCTTGTCAACAAGAGCTCTTCATAAATTGGAGCCGAGTTCAAATAATTTATCAGCCCCAATACTCAACAAATACAACAACTACAACAAAGCTTTCATAAAAGAATAGTCATGTCTTTTTAGTTCAACCTGGTACGAGAAGCCGCTCCTTCTTATGGCTCCATATTATAGGCCTGTGAAAAGTAAATGTCCATCCATCATGTTTCTTTGACATTAGTTTGATTAGGCTTATTAATATTATACTATATTTTGGTTGTCTTCTAGAGATAAGTAAAAATGTTTATCCCTAATGATTCGTTGTTTTTTTGAAAAAAAAAGTTTAGTAGCCTCAATGCATTGTTTATTGGATGTCTGGTAGTTGTGGCTGTATAGTTATGGTTTTATATTCCTTTCTCCAGCAGAAGACATCCTTTGGGCTAATGGTTTAGTGGTTTGGTAGTAAGAGACAGAAAAGTGTAGAATAGAAGGGAGCTGAAGCCTCTTACAGTGTTGGCAACCCAAATAAGGATGAAAAAATTATATTCTACATCACCACGGAACCTGCATTGCCAAGATTGGATTGGTGTAAACCTCCGGGTAGGCTGGAGTAGAGTCTGATAAGTGGCCGTTATTTTTCTAAAGTGCATACAAATCAGAAACACTCCAGGAGCTTCATTTCGACCTTTGGCCTCTCAAGACCGTGGAGCAGCACGTATGTCTAGAAAATGACTGGCGATTTTAGAAGATCAGACAACGAAGTCCTTTCGAGTCTCGACCCCCGGTTCTTAAGATGCAAGACATGTTAAACCATGCATCACCATTTATTTTGTTTTTATCACAGCAAGGTGCAGAGCATTTTTGGCAATTCACGTTCACATCTTGGATACAATCAGCAAAGATGGCGTAGAAGCTTCTTTGAAGCAGGAGTCCATTTCTAGGCGATAAAGTTTGAGCAAGAGGGACAATAGAAGCATAGATGGTGTCGAGTTTCGAAGCAAAATCCTCAGTGAATATTTTCACATGCATGAAAGCATTCCTTACATAGATCATCATATTAAATATTAAACAACAACATATATATAGCATATTACACATAAAATTCAATAATTTACAAAACTGAACATTATTACTATTTAGAAAAATGCTTCTTCCAGTGGAATACGAAAACAACAAACAACATAGAGAGAGGAATGAGGAGGAAGGAGGCTAAGGTCGCAGAGAGAAACGGTAGAGGGTGCAGTGAGATTACTGCCATTGCTAGAGCATAGGAACCGCATAGAGATGTCCCAATCCACAAAAACCAATTTCCAAACAAACGATTAAATGGTAGGAGACATAAGGTGTAGAAGATAGCGCTGCAGAAGCCTATGGTGTTGAAAAGCCAAAGATAGAGGAAGTTTGACTGGTCCATCATCACGGTACCAGCATTTGGATCCCCGGATTGGCGCAAACCTCCGGGAGGCTGGAGGGCAGTCTGGTAAGTGATTGTTATTATCAAAGTGCATACAATCAGATACACTCCACGAGATTCGTCTGAGGTGTTAGCCTTTACGCGTCTCATGAATGTGGCGTAAAATATCCAGAAAGCGAGGGGTGAGTTATAATTCTCAAACCTTTTCTTGGATCTTGGCAGGGACGCCTTCTCTTTACACCCGGTTTTTGCAGCAACTTGTTTCAAATCCAAGTCCTCTCCTACGACTCTCGGTCCCTGGCTTCTTAAACTTTCATCAGTGCCTCTCTGTTCTTGGGTTCTTAAGATGTCAAGGAAAGTTAAACCTTCACCATTTACTTTGTTCCGCTTAACCAACCGACATTCCAATAACAGCTTAGCCATCTGCACAAATTGGATCATCATCAAATTAGGAAAAAAAAAGGAGTCCTGATTTAATTTATAGGAATCTACCATAGTTCCCTCGCTCATTGTTGCTTAATTTTGAGATGGGAACTTCACATGGTAGAACTTGATTTTGATATATAGTTTTAAATAAGAATTGAAGAGGAAAAGAAAGCATGCCTGGTGATCATTTTTATATGCTGCAAGGTGCAAAGGCGTGTTCTTGTTAAGATCCAATCCATTTAGAACACTTTTCTCAATGGAGAAAGCATTTCTTTGGCTCATTCTCTGGATCCATCCGGTGAGGACTTGGAGCACTTCAATTTTATCATTAATCACAGCAAGGTGCAGAGCATTCTGGTCATTGACGCTCACATCTTGTATACATTCAGGGGAAGTACGGAGGCACCTTTTCACAAGAGCTGCGTTTCCTCTTGACACTAGTAAAAGAAACGGCGTGATGCCGTTTCTCCCTTTAAAGCGGGCAAGACCATTATCAAGCCTCACCATCCTGTTGACAAACTCATCTTGATCCATGTATGCAGCAAGATGCAATGGACTGTGCCCGTTTGTGTTCAGCTTTCTCGCAAAAGAGGGCTTAAGATTCAGAATCTCCATGGCAAACTCTATGTTCCCCGAAGCTGCAGCTACGTGGAGGGGAGTGTTCACAAACGGTACTGCATCAATGTTCTCAAGTATGTATGGATTCTCATCAATAAGAGCATACAGCTCATCGATGCTTCCAGATTCAGCTGCTTGTTCAAGTTTTGGATCCATTGGAAAGAAAGTTTTAGGGTTTATTATTGAACTAACTCTGAAAGACTGATGAAGTCAAGTGAGGTGACTTTATAGACAGAAAAGAACCAGCGAGTAAGAGCAACTCCAACTGTTCATAATTAAAATTCAAAGAAAAAATAATAAAAACTTGAGAGAGATTAAAGATTTATAATCTTTAAACCCATCATTTTTTATAAAAAGTTAACAAAAATTAAAGTAAATATATAAATTAAGATTTAAAACGTTAAGATTTTAGATATATAATTAAATTTATAGTTTATAGTTTGAATAAAAATATTAAATATACCAAATAACTGAAATATACTATTAATAATTTTTATTTTGAAAAGGACCCATAAATAAATTGAGAAGGCCCTTGAAAAGTAATAGTTCTATGTGAATTAGGTTCTATGTGAATCTGCCGGATGTCATGATGTTAACATTTCAACTGTCATAACAAAACAAATCTATTATAATATTAATATATACCTTTTTTTTTCTTTTAGGCACCTTCGTTAGTTCTTCCGATAAGGCGATAAGGTTGCTCTTAAGTGTAGGGGGTTGGTACAGATGGAATATAAGTGTTTTTTGAAGTATTTATGATCCGATCCTTTCATTGAAATAATCAATTATTTAATTTGCTTCTATAGCCAAATATTCAGTGTTCTAGATATCAAAAAACAATATATTTTAATCAGATATTCAATATGATCAGTTAAAAAAATTAAATAAATAAATAGAAATTAGAAAACAATAATAGGTTATTACAAAAAAATAATTTACTTTTTAAAATTATAATAACTAATAGAATAAATTTAGTAAATAAAATTATTATCAAACTTAAACAAATATATTATTTATATAACATATATATATAGTGGTTGACCTATATGTATATAAATGCATATAACATATCAGATTGGATATACGTTCCTAATTTTTTTAATATTTGTAATTACTTCATTTTTTATGATATTTGCTTTGTTCCGTTGGGTTACGAATATCCAATTTTTTGGTTCAAATCAAAACATATACCAATTGAATCAAGATTTATGATTAAGAGCATCTCTAATATATTACTCTATGTTTTCACTTCAAAATGGTGTAATTTTAAAATAGAGTAAGGTTTTACTCCAATGTATTACTCTATTTTTATTCCAAAAAATATTTTCAAATAAAATTGTTTAGTTATTAATTGTTAGTAATATCTTCAAC
Source organism: Eruca vesicaria subsp. sativa (assembly GCA_932364175.1). Lineage (NCBI taxonomy): Eukaryota > Viridiplantae > Streptophyta > Magnoliopsida > Brassicales > Brassicaceae > Eruca > Eruca vesicaria. The sequence continues at coordinate 471,499 of CAKOAT010186265.1, read as the reverse complement.
TTTTAAAAAATTTAACTATTAACCCAACTATTAAAACTTTTATAAAAATATATTTTATTTAAATTAAACATTTATCTAATAAAAGTTACAATAACTCAATATATATATATATATAAGATACCATGTTTTGTTTTATTAATGAACATTAATAATGAGATTCTTTATCTTTAATTTTGCTAAATCGAACAAGAAAATTATGAAATAAGACATTTTTCTTGTATGTAATTTTAATATCTACAGGTAACGGTTCTCCCACAACTTCGATTGGTGCAATTTTCATCATATGAAATTTTCCTAATTCAATATCAAAATTATGCATTAAAATAATATAACAAAGAGAAAAAAATGTTTTGTAAATTGAATTTCATATAGGATCTAAATATTTTTGCTTCTACCAAGTTCAACAAGTACAAATTGTATCAAATCAATTTTTTGATCCACAAGATAAACAAACTCATCTTGTCAATTTGAACAATACTTCACTAATCTTGATAGTTCTAAAAGTAATTTATCAGATTATTAAATTATGCCTATTTGTAAAGTTATTAAATATTATTTTGTGTAATGTCACATTTTGATGTTATTACAAAATTTTAGTATGAAATAAAAATATTCAAACTAAACTGGATCATTCCATAAATAAATAAAATTCAAAGGATATAATTATTCCATAAATTGAGTAGCCCTAACTAATATTCCATTATAGGGTTATATAGAATGAGGTTGATGAAGATTTTACTCTAAAATAGAATAAGACTGAAGATGTCTGAAAGAAAAGAGAGTGAGGTTTTACATATAAGTAAGAGAAATAATAAAAAAGACCTTTGACCAAACGGTTTTAAACAAATTCCTAATACAAATACAAATTGTATCAAATCAAAATTTTGATCCACGAGATAAACAAACTCATTTTGTCAATTTGAACAAAACTTCACTAATCTTGATAGTTCTAAAAGTAATTTATCTGATTATTAAATTATGGATTTTATATTATATTTTGTATTATGCCTATTTGTAAAGTTATTAAATATTATTTTGTGTAATATAACATTTTTATGTTATTAGAACATTTTAATATGAAATAAAAATATTCAAACTAAACTGGATTGTTCTATAAATAAATAAAATTTAAAGGGTATATGATTATTCCATAAATTGAATAGTCCTAACCAATACTCCATTATAGGGTTATATAGAGGTTGATGAAGGTTTTACTCTAAAATAGAATAGGACCGAAGATATCTTAAAAGAAGAGAGTAAGGTTTCACATTTAAGTAAGAGAAATAATAAAAATGACCTTTGACCAAACGCGTTTAACTTTTGAGTCCCACAATGATGTTCAGAAAAGCTCTGCCATCCACTAGCAGACTAGCTGTTTAGGAGAAAAAACTAATCTCTTTGCTTATCCACACATAATCATCCATTCAAGCAAAGCGATATACATCTACCTATGGGTTTTTTAATCATTCGAATATTTTATAGTCCTGAACCGCTGCAAGCTGTCAAAGAAACCAGTGTAAGTCTGAGGCCTGAGCCCCGATCAAGTTGGTTTTAAGTAACGCTACCATAGCATAGTATATGCTTTTATTTTGAGAATGCAAATGCTGTAACCCCCCCCCCCTCCCCCTAAGATATGTTATGATATGAAAATGTAATGTTCCAAGTAGTAATTGATGAGACCTTTTGGGCCACTGGTTGAATCTGCGAGATGTGTCATGTAATAATGAGACCACTAAAAACCAAAGCCCAAAGGATGTCTTTCTGCTGGAGAAATGAATAATAAAACCTTAACTATACAGCCAAACTACCAGACATCCAATAAACAAAACAATGCGATATAAGATTAACGAAAGTTAAATAACCAACCAATCATTAGAGACAAACATTCTAGTTATCTCTAGAAGACGATGTGAATCACATAATATTAATAATTCAAAATCAAACTAATATCAAACTTCAAACTGAAAGAGAGAGAGAATGCTTCTGATACACAAATCCAAAAAAACAAATATTGATGAAAACCAAAAACTTCTATTCTACACTTTTCTGTCTCTTATTCCTTATCATTGCCCTTAATTTCACCACTCCCACACTTATTTCCCTCCGTTACCTTCGCCTTCTTCCTGCTTTTTACTACATGTGAAAATATAGACAGAATACAAGAGAACATGAAGAAGCAGCTTAGGCAAAGAAGAAGCTGACTGAGACATTTTTGGGTCATTATTTTAATCTGTGGTATGTGTAATTTAATAATAATCAAACCAAACCATAGGATGTCTTCTGTCGGAGAAATGAATAAAAAAAAACTATACTGCCAACCACCAGACATCCAATAGAAATTAAAAAAGACCAACAAATGATAAAAGGGACAAACATTCTAATTATCTAATGGGAATCATATAATATTCTCAAGTCAAATTAATGTCAAACTTCAAACTTAGAGCATGAGAGGAGTGAGTTCATTCTGATACAAAAATCTAACAAAAATTAAAATAAAATAAAAAAGCAAACGATTTGATTCTTGATGATGATGAAAAGCCGAAACTTTAAACGCAAGGACTGTTTTAATACGGCGGTGGAGCTCCGGCGGCGGGCGGCCAGAGAACATCAGAACCATCAATGTGACAAGACTCTCCACCACCCCCTCCTCCAGACCCCGGCGACGACACTCCCCTCTCTCCCTTCACCTCCCCCGCCGAGGAGTTTTCTTCCTTCTCCTCCGCCGGTAACCGGTGATACGAAGGGTTGTTCAAACTCGCTGCCACGACGTAAACCGGTCCGGCGGAGATAAGCGGACCGGAGACGAATCCGCCGATGATCTGTCCCTGAGGTCCGGAGAGAGAGACGGTGAAGGAGTCGGGGACGGGAGGAGGGAGGAAAGTGGCGGAGAGGGAGAGGAGTTCGAACTCGCCGTGGAAAGTGATGGTGGAGCCAGGAGGAGCTCCTGCAGAGGAAGGCTGACGCAGAGTGACGTCAGCGACGGAGCCTGAGCCGCTGAGGACGCAGAGGCCGATGCCTCCTCTCTCGCGGCAGAAGCGGTTGATGGAGGCCACGACGTCGTTTCCGGAGGGGACTTGGAGGATGTAAGGACTCATGGGAGGGTCCAAGGTGAGGATGACCGGTGGTTTCGGTTTGTTTTTGGAGCCTTGTGGTCTGCCACGTGGACGTTGTCGCTGACGCTGAACGGCTTCCATTGATGCGGCGGCGGGTTGAGGAGGTTTGGGAGGAGGAGGGGAGAGCGTGTGTGTTGGTGTTTAGGGAACTTGGAGGTCCAATGTTTTTTTTTTTACCTTTTTGTAATTTTTTATTTGTGGTGAAATGGTGAAAAAGTTAAAGAGGAAGAAGGTGCAGGGTTTGTTGGTTAGTGTGTACAAAGACTAGTCGTTGTCTCGTAATGCCAATTGGTATTTTTTTAAAATTATATATAACCATAAAGTATTGCTTTTTTTTCTGTATCATGTGTTATTAATGTGTTCAAAATACCGTGCCATTTGTCACTACTCCCCTCCACGTACCTGTCCTTTCCTTTATAGCCATCCGAAGGCTACCACAGTCACTAGAATATTTGTAAATACTAATGAAACAGAGACGACCTTGAGAATGTAAACGTGTAACCAGAAGGAGAAGGCTAAGGAGTTTAATCAGGCATAAAGAGCCAACGTTGTCAAGTGTAACACCAACAAGAGAGAAACAAACTAATTGACTATAGACTCCTTTAAAAGATAGAATTTCTAAGAATCACAAAAGACAACATTTAGTCACAGCATTTTAATAATAGACAAGAAAAAAAAACTGTAAAGCTGTTTCAATCACATTCAGACTACACAATCAAATGCAACTGTTATTATCTCCATCCTTTTTTGGTTCAAGCTCTGTGTTTCTTGTTGGTACCGGAGCAAGTTGGACATTTGTAATGTTTGATGTGCTCAGCCCTTGCAGGTGTCATCTTCACGCATTTTCCATGGAACCATTTCTCACAAGTATCACACCATATCCAGAACTCCTCTTCTCCATCTTTTTCTCCACACACACCACAAAACTCTCCTTGCTCCTCCTCGTCTTCCTCCTCCTCTTCATCATCTCCGCTCTCATTTTCTTCTCTCGGTGGTGGTGGTGGCACCTTTGAAGGCTTAGTCTGAGATTCAGATTGGCGACCCTGCATGAGGAGAGAACGTTAGAACATAGATAGATAGATTAGACTGAGAATTTAAACAGAAGCTTGTTTAGTATACCTTGACACCACTAGACTTGCTTCTGCTACCGTTGTGACTATTAGCAGATTGATCCTTGGATTGCTTTGCATTTACAATCTCGTAAATGGTTGGGAGATCATTTATCATCTGGAACAGCCTCATCCTGAAACAAAATTCAATAACTCAAGAGGCAACACAACTACAAACTGTTTGATTCTAGAACAAGAACATAGAACAGTGAGAAAGAGAAGGAAGCTATACCTCTCATTCTTATCAAAGGAGAAACGTGCACCAAAGTAAAAGGCAACAGCGATGAGCCAAGAGTCAGAGTGAATAGCAACCAAAGAGATCCATTTTTTCTCAGGCATTCCCTCCCTTGAGAAGTTGATGCCAAGAGCTGGCTCAGGAAGCTCAGGAGGGACCTCGTCTACAGGAAGATTAACCTCCCATGACCCATTTGGTAGTCCATAGAGACACAAGTTTTCTTTGGCTACACACGTTATAAAAAAAAAAAAATCACCCTAAGAAACACAAACTTCATCATCTTTATGAGCAAAGATGTAGAAATTCACAAACACTTCAAAAATCCAATGAAACCAAAACTATCTGACGAGGAAGATAATGAAAGATCTACAACAACTGTAGATTAAAAAAAAACAAAGAAACAAGAGACCAGTGAGCAAACACACATTTAAAATCACAAACCAATCCCTAAATCAAGACCAGGAGGCGATTCTTCCACTGATGACATATAATAATCTCAATTACTTGAAAGATAAACACTTTATAAAATCAAGCAAGAGAAGAATCAACGAGGAGTCACACAGATATAACTCACCAGGGTCACATTCATGGAAAAACTTGCGTCGTTCTGCAAATACAAAACCCACAAAGAACAAATCATTAACAAACCCAGAATCGTCAAATCCGAGAAAAAAAAAAAAACAAGAACACAAAGAAGAAAAGGTGTAAACTTTATGCTCAGGAATGAAGAAAGAAACAAGCTTTAGATTCGAACAAAGTAAACAAAGATTCGAGAGAGAGATGGGAAGTGTTAACCAGTAGTGAGAGCCTTGATGAGACCAGCTCTTCGACCCTTAAAGTCACCAAACACATCTTCCGCAGCGCGTCCTTCCATATGCTCGGCGGTGAGAATGTATGGAGATGGAAGAGACAGAAACAACAAAAAAAGATCGGCTCTTTTTTTTTATTTTCCCTCTCTTTCAGGGAAACTCTGTATTTTGGATTCGGAGAGAGAGAGAGAGAGAGAGAGAGAGACTTTTATATATATATTGAGAAGAGGAGAGAGAACCCTAGAAACGAAAAGGAAAGACTATCCGGGGGCTATGTTGGATCAGATTTTAATATCTTTTCTTTTTCTTTGTATATTTAAATCTCTCTATATTAAATTCAATTTATTACTATTTGTCTTTTTTTGTTTTTTTAGTCTAGCTGACTAGTTCTATATTCCAATTTTTTATTGCATTAATTTCCATTTTTTAAAATCTTAAGTCAAAATTTTAAATATTAGTAGTATAATAAGTTAGTAATATAATAAAATTTTAAACAAAAAAATATTAAACCTTTGACTAAGAGGTTTCCAATCTGTAATCACAGTCAGAGTAAACCATCTCATGATCTTTCACTTGGTAAGTGAGTAATTATCTTATTTTGTTTTCTTAGAGAGGAGGTTAAGGTTTGAATCTTTTGTTGACCTCTGGCTTTTAGTTCTCTGATGTGAGAAATCTCAAAGTCTATTATGTTAGCATAGTCAGAACTGTTGTAATGACTGATTAAGACTTCTAATTATCAACCGGAATGTATCATTGGAAATAAAATTAAAGCACAAATGAAACCAACACTCTGTTTATTCATAAAGCCATATCTGCCTTTTATGTTTATACATATTTGAAGTCACATTCATCACATCTATTTTATAATAAGCCCCCTCCTACTTGTGAATTTCACCACTTCAACTTTGTCGGAAAGTACTGCCAACAATAAAACACCGATTATCACCGGCTGGTTAGATCACAAGAAAAACCAAAGTTTGCTTCAAATTTGAATATGAATATTTATATACCTTGTTGATTAGGGAGAGATAGTATGGTTTCACTTCTTCCACATTTATACGGACTTTGCTTTTGCTGTAGAGATCATACTTGTTGAACACTTTCAGCCACTTCATGTTCTCTCTGTCTTCATCGTTCATCAAATGCTTGTATGCTTCTGATTTGTGAAGAGCTATCAACACACACACACACACACACACAAAAAACAAACCATGAATAAGAACGTTTAGTTTGATAATAAGACTATATATTTCATATACCATAGAACGAGTGGTATCTGATAATGAAAAGACCAGCCGATGGTAATGTAGTTTTGTTCTCCTTAGCAACCTGTGAAACAGAGTCATGACTACATAAAACAAAGATTCTTACATAAACGTAAACAATTGTTGAGATTGTAGTTTGCTTACAAGGTACATGTAATCATCATGTCCCCAAGACATGAACACCTTGTCAAGCCCACAACCTTCTGTGTATATCCCGTACTTGGTGTTGTAACTCGGGTTATTGAAGTCTGGATTCTCCTTGAAGTACTGCATCAAGAAACATGGAATCAATTTTCAAATGTTGTAAAGTTTTCAAAGTGTATTAAAGAGAATCTCTATTCTTTTATATATATACCTTGTGGTGAACAATAGACTCATCAAAAGCACATCCCACTGGATATGTATCACCAACAACAGCCCACTGAGGAAGCTCACCAAATGAAGTGTGGAGAAGAACTTTTCCAAGATCTGATTCACACACACAAACCCAAAAAGAAATCATTACAAAACGGTAACAAATGGTTTAATATGCTATCAATAAAGTTTACCATGGATAAGACCGGTCAAATGGAGCCAGTCTTCATCAGGGTAATCTTTTCTGATGGCTTCAGCTGTCTGAAGCAAATGTTCAATCTGAGGCTCGTCCAAATCAGGATCACTCTCGTCAACAAACTCATTGAGAAGCTCACAACATTCCCAAATGCTCATCTCGGTTCGGTTTAGCTTCCCGTATTCCTCTCTCATCCTCCTAACGAAGTCAACGGTTTGGCCAATATGATTGGTTTTGTAGAACTCCTCCACACTTCTCCTCCTCTCACTTTGAGCATCATAATCCCTTTTTTTATATATGACAACAAGAATTTTTAATCTTGTAAAATATAGACCTAGATAATAATAATAATAATAAAAAATGAAAATATTCCAAGAGAGAAACTTACCTGAAGGTGTGACCAAAAGAGTTTGTGTGGGGAGCCACAAAACCTCCATCTAACACCAACTCTGTTTCTTCCTCTGTTACATTCTTCTCAACAATATCATCCCCTGCATCTTCATAAACGCAAATTTAATCATCAAAATTTGATCCAAGATCCCAAAACATAATCCAAAACAAACGTACACAAAAAGTAATAGAAACAGAAGTTTTATCTGAAATATATTCATTGCAAGATCTTTTTTTTTGGGTGCAAATGTTAAGATTCATTGCAAGATCTTATTAGAAGATCATTTCAAGACTAGAGAAGTAAAAAAAAAAAAGGGTGACGAACCATTGTGATCAGAGTGGTGATCGATGAGAATCGTCATGGAGATTTAGATCGAGAAACCAAAGGATGGGGATGAGAAATGAAGGTAGGGTTTGTTGTGTGATGACGGCGAGAGGAAGGAGAATATTGATGGTTTATATAGGAGAGAAGGGAGTCCTGAAGTGTGAATAAAGAAGGAAGTGAGCCCTTCGCCATGTTTTCAGAATCAGGACTCGTAAAGAGTCCTTCAATGGCAAAAAGTTCAAAATCTATCTCTCTTTATTAGGTTTAGTGTTCATGCAGGCAAACGAAACAGCTGTACTAAAAGTGGAGATGAGTTAAGACAATGACTTGGTGCGTTATTACAAAGTTTTTAATGATTTACTAGGTGATTTTCCCGTGAGCACGGGTATGAATATTTATAAAATAAAATTTTATAATAATTGATTGATATTTAGTTTTAGTTTTGAATCAATTTATATTAATAAATATTATATTATTCTAATTATACATATGACTTTGGATATTATTGTCATTTTAATTATTTTTAGGATCAATAGTCGGTTTGGTTATCAATTTGGTATATTGGATAATATCTATTTTTTGAATTCAGATATAATATTTTTTTATTCTAAATATAATACAACTTTCCTTAATTTTCTTATTTTCATTTCGGTTTGTTATTGTCTTAGATATGTAAATATATTCTTAGATATGTAAACATATTATAGTTAAATTAAGTATAACTTTATATATATTATGCCTAAAATAAAATAAATAATAAGCTGAAGTGTTTGATTCAAAATTACATAAATGAATATAATGATAATATTTTGAAGTCTCATGCATATATATAAATTCTACAAAAGAATTAAATTGTAATTGGTTAATATTTTCTTTTTCTTTTAAATATGCTTTGAGTCAACCTTTAATTTATATGTATAAAATTAAATAGATGATTATTATTATTATTATAAAATTATATGTTCTTATTCTAGTTAGATGTTTAACTTTGGATATAAATTAGATTAGTTGAGTCATTCATATTGTGAGTATATTGAGTTAAATATATTTTAAAAATTATAATTGAAGTATAATAACTTTTTATTTTAGTTAAGTCAAATCAAATTAGTTTTATTTATCGCTTAAATATGCATGTATTTTCATAATATTTATCAAATTATATGTTAATTTCTAAAAAATATTAGAAAATAAAGTGTAACTGATAAAATTTTGGATGTTCGTGAACATATATATATATTATTATTTTGAAATATATATTTTCTATTATTTAAAAATATATATTAATGGGGGTATTACTATTTTGTGACTTTCCTTTTTAATAAAGTCATGTTATATACATATATTTACGTTTTAAACTTTCTTTTAAATTTTAGAAATATTTCTTTTTTTTTGTTTTAGTTAAGTCAAATCAAATAACTTTATTTATTTTCATAATATTTATTTACTCCTTATTTTAGTTAAGTCAAATCAAATTAGTTTTATTTATCGCTTAAATATACATGTATTTTCATAATATTTATCAAATTATATGTTAATTTCTAAAAAATATTAGAAAATAAAGTGTAACTGATAAATTTTTGGATGTTCGTGAACATATATATATTTTATTATTTTGAAAATATATTTTATGTTATTTAAAAATATATACTAATGGGGGTATTACTATTTTGTGACTTTCCTTTTTAATAAAGTCATGTTATATACACATATTTTCGTTTTAAAATTTGTTTTAAAATTTTAGAAATATTTACTTTTTATTATATATGTTATTTGGTAAAAGGGTAAAAAAGAAACTAAATAAAAAAATTAATAATAATCTTAAAATCTAACAATTCATTAAGGGTATCTATGTAATCAACCATCGCGAGAGTTAACGTGAGCGCGACACGTAGGAAACTGACTTCTCAAATAATATTATAGAGATTTGTACATTTGTCAGATTTTAGTGATAAACTAACAAACTTTTACATTTTTGTTTTTAACAACTTTATTATTTTCGAGTATTTTGAAGTTAACAAAAAAAAGTTTGATTTGAAGTATAAATAAATTAGGTTTATTAAAAGAGGTAGTAATAAACCTAACTAGTCCAAAGAAGACCTATAATAAAACATCTATAAATTAATATTCTATAAATTAATAATTACTATAAATTAATAAATTTTATCGATCTCAATTCAAACCAGTTCAAAAATTTGACACAAATCGATAAAATAATAAGATAATATTTTTAAAAAAAATCTATGTAAATATATAGTTTTATTAAAATTATAAATTAATAATTTCTATGTATACATATTTTATATAAGTAAAAACCTATCGTTATATTGTTTGTTTAAGATATTTTTGATAAGATTTAGTAATATATATCTATAATCACATTAATTTCATGTAATATATATTATATATACTAAATAATATAATATAATTAATATAAATGTCAATTTTCAAAAAATAATAATTAATATTTATTCATTAAAATAAAATATATTTGTATCTTAGTATAAATCTATCTGGTTGCCAAAAAAGAAGAATAAATATATTTTAAAATAAAAAATCTAAATAATTTCTTTTTTCTAAATTAATAAAATTTCAAAATCTAAACATTATTAGTTTATAGAGGTTTTAATGTGTATATGTTATTAAACCAAATCATAAGAAAACAAAGTGATAACTAAATCGTTCCGTGATTCTGTAATCTTAGCTTAGTTAATAATTAAATAGATGTTAAAACGTGTTACAAAAAAAATAAAATAAGATGTTAAAACATAGAAGTTTCTTGTTTTGTGACATAAAGGGCCTAAAATGTAACAAATCTTCTGATATATATTTCCTCTTTGTTTAAAAAACTTTTATAAAACAACGTGTATCAAACGTGAACCATAAAAAGATTACTAAATAAGAACGTGAACTGTAAAAAGACTATTTCCAATAGAGATTCTATTCCATTAAAATTTTAAAATGATATATGTGTATATATGAATTATATATATGTATATAATTATAGGGTCCACTATATAGTGTGTATAACTCTATCCAAAAATTTTTAAAACAAAAAAGGTTAAAATTTTTGGATAAGATTCTAAACTATTTATTAGATTCTATAACTATATACATATATAATGCATATATATACATATATATATGATTTTAGAACTCTAATAGGATAGAATCCCGTTAGAGATGGTGTTATCGCTCTAACACGTAGGAGCCGCAGGAAAAAGAAGAAGCTATCTCTTGCTAGTTGTCTTTATATAGATAGTTTTGTCTTCATACCATATCGCACCGTCATTTTCTTGAGAAACGCGATGAGGTCTGTTTCTTATGAGTCCTTGGAACGGTAAGAGCATCTCCAATGTATTACTCCATTTTCTACTCTAAAATGGAGTAACTCCAAAATGCAGTTGAGTTTTACTCCAATGTATTACTCCATTTTCTACTCCAAAAGAATATTTTTAATATTATATTTATTTCAAAATTAGGAATATAACCTTTCATTTATACTATTTGCAAAACAGTCCATTTTAAATTTATAGCATTTCTATTAAATACAATATTAATCGCAATTAAATTTTTATTATATAAATAAAACTACTCAACAAGATTTTAAAAGAATACATTTAATACATTAAAAATTACATTATATAGCTTAAACACAATAATACATCAATTCTAAATTATTCATTAGAATTATAATAATTTTCCCACAAATGATCAACTAATGCATTTCGAAGTAAAAAATGAGCTTCTTTATCTTTGATTTCTCTGAAATGGGAAAAAAACTTTTGGAACCTCACATTATTATTTTCTTCAATTTCAATTTTACTTGACAGGACTTCTCTTTTAACTTCAATTGGCACCTTGAGATCACAATC
>CAKOAT010186265.1:411132-459731 GCA_932364175.1 Eruca vesicaria subsp. sativa | reverse complement strand
TAATAATTTTAATGGATCCGAAAATGATTTATCGGATTATTAAGCAATTATATTTGTTGTAAGTTTTATTTTATGTTATTTCTTTTGTATGGTGCTTATCTTTCATTTTCTATATGTATGATCTTTTATGTTTTATATTATATATATTATGTTGTATAAAAGAGTTCATCAGATGGTTATTTATATAATTAAAAATATTCAGTAAATTTAAAAATATATATAGTAAAATAATATCAATATACTTATAATAATATTTTTATTAAAGACGAGGCTATTTATATAATTAAGAAATATTAACAGTAAATTTTCTAATATATAGTAAAATAATATTAATATACTTATCTATATAATATTTTATTAAAAATGAGGCTATTTATATAATTAAGAAATATGACAGTAAATTTTATAATATATATAATACTTATTTATAATAATATTTTATTAAAAATGAAACATATATAAATGTGGAGGACTATTTGATAAATAAAAAAGTTCTACTCCATTTTGGAGTAATGAGTTGGTTTACTCCATATTTGGAGTAATCATGTTTGTTACTCCATTTTGGAGTGAGTTTTGGAGTAGGGTTGGAGATGATTTTACTGCAAAATGGAGTTTGGAGTGGGTTTTGGAGTGGGGTTGGAGATGCTCTAAGTTTTGTTTTTTATTGATCCCACGACGGTGTACTTAAGACGACAAAAATTTAAGAAGACGTCTCGATTGCACCTGTACTTACTAATCTTAGCATTACGTAACCAAACAATCCCCTACAATTCACGGTTCCTACTGGTTACGTCTTCTTTTGTCTCTTAACTTTGTTGTAATACTTAATTAGAATTATTGATTTGTGATCAACTCTTTCTACAATCTCAAATTTAATAACTTAACAGTCATCTAACTATATTAAAAGTTCTAAATAAGCCAAGGGGAAGGTGTCCACATCCTCAAAAATAATCAACCAATAGGGAACTTGTGTTTTGCCATGTCACATCCGATTTGGATGATGTTGGGCTGCTTTTTTGTTTGAATTCTTTTTTGTTCAGTTTGGTTTGTTTGTCTGGCCCATCAAAATGAAATCCCCCCTCTCCCCTCTTTTTCGTTGTTTCCTCTTCTCAACCTCTTCGTCGTCGTTTTCTCTTCTGAACCGACGGCCTTCTGTTATAATACTAGAAGTCCAAGCCTTTTTCTCTCTTCCCCAACATTCACGGCGCCCTCTTCCTCTCCCCCGATGGTTTGGCGATGGGAAATCTCTTTATGGGGTTCGAAGAAGAACGCGACACAGTTCTCTCCGGTTTATTAGACTGATTAGGAGCATCGATGTAGTGATTCCGGTTTCATGGGTTTCGACCTATCCTGGATCCGACCCGATTATCCAATCAACGTTTTTTTCTCAAGATAATGTTAGTTTTAAAACTTGCTTCTGTTGTTTTAGTAGTTATTATAATCGATAGCTTAGATCATGTAGCATCAAGAAACATTTCTTTCTGGCAATTGGTTCTGATTTTGTTAGAACTGTTTATTAAAAAGATATATTACGCGTGTGAACTTTAAATAAAATAATTTATTTGTTAAAGAAACTTATGACTAAGTCCCACCGGTCTTGAATCCTTGAACGACCAATGCTTTTCTTTATCTAGATTTGTGCATTTAATCTTATGTCCTTGCAGATGTTACAGGTGTTGTAATCGAACTAGGAGAGTCTTGTGCTTCTACAAGTTCTGAGCCTTTTGTAATGTTCCACATTACTGGAACTGACACGCTGTTACAAATTTAGGGACTCCTGTTATTTCTTCCCCAGCACTTAAGACGGCCTAACTTCAACCTAATAAGACAGAGACGAAGAGTGTCAAAAAGCCAGAGGAACAAAATACTTCGAGTTTGATGTCTACCTAATCTCCGTTCTTAAATAGGAACGCGACCAGTGGGCTTAACTTAACTTCCAAGTTCCAATCCAAGGAAAGCAGTGGAAATTTCCAAAGCTACCTTTGTCTCTCGGGTATATCCGATTTATATCTGAACATAGTTTCATCAGTGACAAAGCGAATGCTCTTACATTGTTTACTGTGATTGACTAAAGCTGTATTCTTTTAGGTAAATACGCACAAGAAGCTGTCACAGCAGCCATGAACGTTGGGAGACTATTGTTTCAAATCCATACCTCAAGAGTGTGGGAATTGATTGGTGGTATGTGAGAAAAATTATGGATTAAGAGCTGTCTATGGAGGGTAAGTACTGAAAAAACATCTTTCACCAAGACAAAATTGGCTCCATGTATAAATGATATCTCTCTTTTTGGCTTTCAGTTTTGTTACTGCATTGAAGGATCTAAAACTCTGTGTGATTATCTCTCAAACTTATGACCTTCATGCTGATTCATCTATTCTCGGCACTGAAGAAGAGGTATGTGTATATATAAAATACTCTCACATATATGCATCTCTATTGCCTTTTTGATATTGATGAATGCAAAATCTGATGTGTAAACAAACCCAGATGCAGCTTGGTCTCAGTAATGGCTGATGTGGACCGAATGCTTAGAGCACAAGGAACATTTATAGTAAGAGATGACATAGAAACAAAAGGAGAAATTGATAATATGATGGAATCACTAATGGAATGTAAGAATGACACATTCCCAAGATGGAAAAGGAGTGATCTCTGTTCAGGAGTCAAGGTGGTGTCTTACATGGGTTGAGACCATTACATCGGAGATAGCAAGTGAAAGAGAATTGGTTTAATATAGTTTTATGAGTAATGTTTCTTTTGTGATCATGGTGATTATTTACATTGTATTAGGCCAATATGTGTATCTTTTTTTTGCATTGACAAAAATTGTATACAAAGACACTGTCCCAATAGGGTAAGCTTTGATAAACTTTTGATTTGGTCCTAAACATACGTGAATATTTATACTACTGCAGCAAACTTATATATACTGTATATTTGGACTATAGGTACATGATGAGTCCAGGTTACATCACAAAAGAACTGTCAATAGAAAAAAATACAACTAGAGCAAAAGGAATTATTAAACTAAAATAAATTGTAACAAATTTAAAATAAAACATTAGATTCAATAACAAAATATAAGAAAATTGTTACTATAAAAAATAACTTATACAATAAAATCAATGTAAACTCTTATTCCCAAAATTAATCAGTATCTCTTATATCAAAAATTATAATTATTTATCCAGATAAGATGGTTTGTGTGGTATCCAAAGATAATAACATATACAAAATTCAAATAAATATCTTATATCTAAATAGTAACAATTGATGTCAGGTTTTCATGTTACCTACCTTAAAATATATATATTTTGTTATAATAAAATAAGAAAAATTACGTACAAAAGAAAGTATATATTTGACAAAAAAAAGAAAGTATATATCAAACAAACAAAAAAATCTATTGTATATAACTTACAGAAACAATGATAAAATAAATAGTAAAAAGTGTTATAAAAATAGTGAAACAAATGTCAGATATAATTGAAAATATTTTTTTCTTAATTACATCGAAGTGGTTTTAAAGGTAAAATAAATATATTTTTAAGAGTATTGTGAACACAAAATATAAGGTTAGTTTATTTAATTAAATGTGAAATGTTTACAAAATACTTAAACAAAAATCTCGAGCATAATTTAATACAAAAATGAAAATAAGATATATATATACTTGCATGGCCCAACAAAAGACAATGTAAAATAACCTGATAAAAAAATAAGTAACAAAAATAAAATTAGATAACTTATAATAAAACAAACAGATTAAAATATCTATATCAACATAATAAAAATAGACACAGTTGCATTAATAATCTCAACAATCTTATAAGAAAATTTAGTCATCTGATGAAACTGATTTTTTTTGTCTATTACAAAAAACAAATTCAACAAAAAAAATAATTTTTCTTTCAAAAAAAAATTACGAAAGTAATATTCGATATATTAGTTAGAATAAAATCCTTTAAACTCAAAACAAATGATTAATCATAGGATGATATATTCGGTGCCTTGGCAGCCGTACTCTTCGTATACATTTGCGTTTAATGATATATACAAACTTAGACATTCAACACACAATTCATTCCCCTATTTTTCTCACAGTTCATACTACACTATGACTTTCTTGCCTACACTAGCACATTATATGGTTTTCTCTTCATAACAATACAAGAAACATCAATCCGAAAACTAAAACAACACATATATTTATCAATATCCCCGCGCTTGCGCTGAGCTATGCCTCTAATATTTATAATGATTGGATATTAGATCTAAAGAAACCGAATATTATATGACATAAAAGATATTCACAAATACTTGTTTATTATTATTTTAACCAGTTATTTAAATACATAAGTTGGTAACAAAATAAAGACTATTATGCAAGTTGAATCAAAAATCTCAACCCATGAAAGTTTATATACTAGATTATTATTTCCTTTTAAACAAAAAAAAGATTCATTTTCTCAAGTTCAAATGACTATTTTTTCTTAAATGTATAATTATGGTGGTCACAAAAATTTCTATGTCTTTGTTTTAAATTTATATTCTGATATATTCCATGCATAAAATTTGGTTCATATTGCATAGTCTTTGGAAATTTGATAAACAAAAAAATTAAGATGGCAAATTTTTTTAATGGTTAAACAATAAATAACAACTTCAGTTAAATATGTATATGATTTTTGACATAAGTTCATAATAAAAATATGTCTACTAAAATGATTTCGTTGTTTGTTATTAAAAGCGATGCTCTGTGACAAGAAGTGTTTTAAAAATCGGAACCGACTGGTTGGATCATGACTCTCTCTCTTTTAAAATTTTTTGAGTCTTGCTAAAAACCAAAACATTCGGTTTAAGAACTGGTTACTCACTAAAACAAATAGTCCAGTTTGATATTAAATCCTGATTTTTTCAAATTCAAATTAAAAAATGCAAATCTTAAAAAAAAATTCATAAAAACCTTTATTGTTAATAAATATTTTAATAAATTATTTTTCATTATATTTTATATTTTTGAAGTTTTCATTTATTTCCATATCATTTTAGCTTCAAACAATGATAAAAAGTCTTATAAAAAAAATTTATAGTTATACATATATATAGATACTTAATTTAAAATTAAATTAAATTTACAACACAGTTGAACCGGTGTGACCATTAACCTAACTGCAATGTCAAGTTAATGTTCGGTTTGGTATTCAAAACATTGATGGAAAGGATAAATTAATATCATCCAGTTTATAAATAAATTTAATAAATAAACATTATTCATAACAACAAAAATATATACAATCTTAAATTTATATAATATCATTTTAAATTTAAATAATTCATTTTATATACTTAATTTTCAGATTTTGATAGTAATTATTTTATACCAACATTTTTAAGATAGAAAATATAAAACTACAGATTAAAATATCACATTAATTATTATTTATTTATACCAAAAAAAATGAGGGTTCTATTAAAAACTAGAAAATCTATATTTTGTAAAAAAAAGTTTTCATTATTAGTATTACTTATGAAACTCTTAACTGCATTAACTACAATGATTTGGTCGATCATTATCTTTTTCTATTTAATCTAACATTTTATTTCTTTTGTTTTTAATTATAAGTTTAATTATACAATTTATTATATATAAATAATATGATTAGAATTTTTTAGGAGATTAGCCGCGCGTAGCGCGGCCAAAAGATCTAGTACTACTAATTTCGCAAGTTCTACATTTATAAGGCTTCTAAATTGCCACAAAATAGGTAAATAAATAGCGACTGAACAAAGTTATTATTTTTAAAAATAGTGTTATGTGTACGTCAAATTTCACGTTAGCTTCAATTAGGTGAATAGAGAGGAAAAAAATGGTAGCAAGATGACCAGCTAGTCAAAAGCGACCAGAGCCATGATCCATAAATACCAATTATCATTAAATTTTAAAGCACAAACCGTTCATTCGTCTCATAACACAAAGTTTGAATCCCAATTATGTGAACTATTTCTCATTCTGAAACCAAACTACAGTACTTTGAAATTAGTTAAGAAGAAGAGAGACTACTACTAGTTAACCATATTCATTTAGTTTAAGAAGATATCACAACTGATCATTCTTCAATCCTTTACATGTACAATTATATCTATTAAGAAAAGCAAGAACCCCCACACGATTTACCTACACGATATTAACCAACTCCTGCTTAACGTTCCCACCATTTTCTGCTGTTTGACATGTTTTTCTCTATTATTGTATTACCTCAGATGTTTCGATTGTTTGCATCCATCTCCATGGGATACGATCTCAGTTTCACTGAATCTGATGGTACTGTGTGATGCCGCGTTTTGGTGGAAGCTTTCTTAGGATAAATAGGACCAGAGAAGAAGGCAATATCTCCACCAACTGTAATTTAAACCAGATAACACAACTTCTGTTAGATATTTTCAAAAGAAGTTTCATAGTTAGATGGTAAGATCCATTATCCACTGTATATTTACATATCTATGGCAGTCTTAAGAGGTTAATTAGAGAGCTTACCAGGTAATATATGAAATTTAGGATGGGGTGATCCAAGACATCAAGATCTGCTGCATCGTCAAACGCATTAAAGCACATCTACACCATTAATAAAAGATGAAATAGTATCCCTGGTTAGATATAGCTTCAAAATTTGACCACTAGCAACAACGATCAACTGATATCACTACGGTGATGATGTCTATGTGCTTACCATGATACACCTGATGAGGAAACACGTAAAGCATATCGTTGTCACGTAACCGACCTGTCATACACATAACAACATATAAGTAAGTTAAGTTCCAAGAAACGGAAATAGGAGATCTGATATGTCACATTTTTAGTTTGAAATTCAAGTTTCACCTCTTGCAGCTTATTGCGCCTCCCTTTGGATTCTACTGGAAACCGTTGCAGCATTAGGAAAAGCCTGCGAGGAGATTTTTCATACAGCAATAATGATATCAAGCATCACACTCAATTGTGGCAGGTGAAAAGGTGGCAGCAGGTAACAAGAATATAAACGAAGCTACAGTCATGATCAAGCATATGCAAGTGACAAACGACTTATTACCTTCCTCCATATAATAAAAATCCAAGGGCCGCGAACAATGACACACCTGTAATATACATTGACAAGAGGTGAGATGTAGAGTACAGAAACCGAACACAACCAATCTCTGTACAAGGATGAATAACACTTCAAGCTATTACCTGCAAAGAACATCTTGGAAATAATTACCATAACGTGAACAGGCTTCCACCACAACACCAACCAAAGCACAATCTGAAAATCAATGCATTCACATGAAAGATTAAAGCTCAGGCCCATGGTTCTCAAGTATTACAAAGGCCTCACTGAAATTTGGTTTCACCTGAACTACATAGACAACTGCATTAATAGTGAAGAAACTTGGCCTCAATCCATCAGTAGATACAGCACGTGCCTATTAAGACAGAGTAAACATCAACAATGCACCAAAAACACTAACTAAAATATACATACCAAAATCAGGCTCTACCTGGTAGTAAATCTCAGCCCAAAAGAGAACAAGAAGCGCATACGTAGTGAAGAAAGCAAGACTTGGAATGTCAAGCAAAATATGTTGTAGAATCTTACAACAAACAAACACACAAGCAAAATTAAACCATCAATGAAGTTAACCACAATAAAGTAAATAAAGAGACCAAACCTCTGGCTGCATGTTCTGTGCATCTCTCCTGAAGACAAACACTAAAGCTCGAACTACAAACAACAGAACAAAACAAAACAATCAACAAAAAAAGATACATACAACAAGACAACAAAATCAAATTCTCACAACTACAAACCTCCGTTCACAAGGAAATTGAGAAAGTGAAAGACTTTCTGCGTCGTCCATCCGTATTCTGGTACTCTCAACTGTATTCTTACCAATTGAATCTATAAAAAAAAAGATTGAACAATTAATCAAATTAGTTTTTTTTTTAATAATTTTCATCGCAAAAGTTCAATTCATAATCTCTCAAAGATCAAATCAAAGACGGTACCACAGCAATGACGGAAACGACGCCGTATAGAACAGCGAGGATGTGGAAGATACGGTCTTGCCAGAGCGGAGATTCGTTCACGTCCCACCACCAATTCGTAGCCTCCTTAAGGTTAAGCGATGCGGTCGAAGAAGGCGACGATAAAGAGTGCATCAGAAACAAGCCTCCGGTTCTCATCTCATAGGAATCAAATGTATATGGATTCTGTTATTAGGTTTAGGTTTGATCTTTTGTTTCGGTTCGAATTCGAATCACTTCTCCTCTCTCTTTCTCCTTCCTTCTTTTGCTTTTTGCTTTTTTCTTTTTTTTCTTTTTAAAAAGGTTTATATAGTGTTCCAGATGTAAGATTGAGAACGACCGTGACGGGGAGGTGCCGAGAATGACGTGGAAGCAATAGAAGAGCAGATTTGTAAAGTAACTTGAAATAGCCGGTGATTCTTTCCAAGGGAAAAAAGTTGTGGTGACCGACACGCGACGTTGTTATGATTGTTACACGTGTCGCGTACGTGGAAAAGTTAATGCTAGCTGGAATAAAATTTTAACTTTAGATTTTGTGAGTTTTTTTTGATAATTAACCATATCAAAATTAGGAATATTTTGTTATTTTTTCTACGTAAAGTTTTATTCCAATATTTTCTTATAAAATAATTACTTTTACTATAGGTAATACCATTTAGTTCTCTAAGTGTAGAGAAAATATAAATATTAATTTTAGAGAAGAAATACAAATGAGTTTAAATAAATTATATCCTAATGTTAGTATTAAAAAAAATATAAATGGATTGGAAATATTCTGAATGTTCTAGTTTAATTACAAGTTCGTTTTTAAGTTTTGTCAATTTTTAAAAAGAGTTTTAGAATCATTTTTTGTGTGTAATTCGGTGTTTAAAAATATTAAAACCACATAATATACAAAAACACAAATTATTATTATTTTCAATAATGTTCAAATGACAAACAAATCAATGCAGAAATTAGTTACATACAATTACAACAATGAAACAAATCAAATGGGTAAAATGTAAAAGTAAATGACAAGTATCGAAATTTTCTCGGAGAAAAGTAATCATTAATTAACAGCAGTGCAGATCCTCCGGATTTGTCCAGCTGAACCGGTGAGTGTCTGAATATCTCCCATCTTGATCATTGCATCTCCAAAATCAGACGCAAATCTAGAAGGGTTTCTACTATATTCCGACACAATACTGTCCGTAGAAGCCCCGGTTCCGAACAAAACCTGATCACTCGCCAAAAGTCCTTTCTTCTGCATCAAGTTTCTGTAATAGTTGTTGTCGAACGAGTTTGGTGTCACTTGATCTAGAGGTGCTAGATTCGTATCTCCACCGTTGACCGGACAGCGACGCTTACGTGTGCTGGAGAATCCGGCGTCAATGTCACTCGAGTTATCGTACAACCTTTCCTTGAACGTTACGCATTGAGCTTGCCCTAAGGTGTGTGCTCCTGTAAATAGTGTTTGCGTGTGTCAGAAGCAAGCTCGTAAAAGAGGAATATTAACAACAAATAAGCAATAAAGAGTGATATTTTTTATTTGGACTGACCTGAGAGCGCCACGAGGTCTCTAGTGTTGAGACCTTTTCGAAGGAAGAGATCAGAGAGTTCATCCACACTTGCCCTGAAGCTGGGGAGATCTCCACTGTCTGCAATAGCTCTAAACGCAGTGGTGGAATCTCTTCGACCAACCTTCACTGCATATCTTGGACCTCCGACCTATAGATGATACCAAAAGTTTACATACTTGAGAATTAGTTAGAACTACGAGAAATCGAATTTAAATGTGGTGTTTACAACTTTTAGGTTTACATATTTACATAATATTTATTACTATACCATGTAGATATGATTTGATGTAATTATGTGTCTATAAATATTGCTAAGTACTTACGTATTCAGAAGCGTCTCTAGCGGCAACAGCAATGATATCAGCGCAAGAAACAACACCAGGACACACACTCTCAACAGCAGATTTGGCTTGGTCGATAACTTCAAATCCTCTAGCTGATTGAAAGTTTGCCACTGCGTCTCTCTCACTCTCCATGGTAGGAGTTGCCACGAGCATGACCGATGCATCACAACCCTACAAAAAATAAACAAACAAACATAAATTTTAGAGCTGATCTCCTTTAACATAGTGTATACGTACACATGTTAATATACATACATTAACGAAGCAGTCGTGGAAATGGAGACGGATGAGAGAAGCAGCCATTCTACGTTCACGGCTGATGGCGGTTCGGATTGTGGATCGGATGGTTGATAGAGCGTTTGGGCATCTCTGGTCGTAGAAAGTAGGAGAGAGTTGTGCTTGACAGAAACAAAACAAGCTTAGTAGTAACACAATAATCTTGAAGATAGCCATAGTAGTGTTGTTCATAAAACAAATTTCGTAAAGAGCTAATTGATACTAAGTGATTTGATTAACTGAATATATTTGTGTGAGTGATAGAAATGAGACGAAATGGCTTAATATATATACACAAGCGAAATAATCAAGTTGCGGTCCCTTTTAGCTGCGGGAACGCGTGGTAGTACCCTTCTGACCTTTTCAAATTCTTTGCCTTTTATTTTACGTATAGTTTCTATTATTTTGTTTGACAGTGAAACAAACAAAACATGATTTGATTCTTTTCTTAGATTCAACAGTTTGAAATTAGAATTATTTTTATGATTAATACTAAATCTAATAATAAACTTAATTTGATCGATAATGATTTATAACTTACTTTGATTTCAACATACTGAACTTAATAATTTTGTGATTATTAAGATATTTGTGTTTAAGAGAAGCCTCATGTATATTGGGAGTATTCGATTATTATTTCTCTTATATTTCTACTCTTGCATCATTAAGACATTTCAATCAAAAGGAAACTGAATAAAGTATCCGAAATAGGTTTAGATTATGGAGTATATCCTGCGCTGACCACGCATAGAGTTTAATATTTTACATATTAAAATGATTACGCGAAATTTTGAAATTTGACTTTGGGAAAAAAAGGCGAGAGAATCTTTGATAGGTTAGTGTTATGCGGATTTGTCCATACCATAAACCACAAGTGGCGACGAAGTTGCTTCTTAACTTGTTCTTCTTCGCCTTCCTCTTTAAGTAAGACAGTTTGGAGCTTACTAGACGAACATATTTGAATTGACCTTTTCATAAAAACAATCAAAACTGAAACGTTCGAAACAAACCCATCCATTCATATTAAAATATGCACTTTCAGTTGGATACAAATGAGATACAGATTTTATGATGTTTTTGTGCTCGATCTGCGTTGCCTTGTCCATAGACATGTTAGTGATCCAATGGTTATGTTCGTAACCTTCAAACTGTCAATTACGTACCAAGAAATAATTATTTTTTTATCTATATATAAAACACTCATTACCAAAATTGTGTTCCATTGGCAACTAAATTAAACTAATAAGTAATAACTACATCGTAAAAAATTGCGAAATATATATACTAGAAAAGCGAAAGGATACCACGGTACTAACGATTATATATGCACCTAAATTGCTAACAAAATTAATGAATAAAATCTGATCTTAAGCATAAACATGGGTATAGTGATCATGAAATGTTGTATTAAGTTATCGTATTATGGGTGAAGAATTGCAAACTGTAACAGTTAGTTTCAATCCTACAACAAAAGACTCGACTATTGGATGCCATGGTATATAGCTACATTTTCTTTTTAACTAAACATACATGATCATAGCAATAATTTATTTTCAATCTGATCATTCGTCGGTGTTGAGACTTATTTTGTTAGTATGGCTAGGAACTTTATTTCGGTTATTCTAATCAAAACTTTTGATCGATATATATATAATGCCTTTCAAATTTTGACTTTGAATTTTCTGGTAGTCAATTATTCTTTTCAAACTGATCGCACAAATAATTGCAAGAGGTCGTTAGATCAAAGCTTCAACCTATATTATTATAAAAGTAATTAACGAATTGCTACTTAATGATGTTCTTATTTTTTTCATCCTCAGTTTTCTTACTTATGGTATTTTATAATATAAGTTAACAAGTTGACAATTGACCAAAATACAAAGTCAGAACCCAGTTTTGGATTGTGTAGAAACCCCTCCTTAGGGCTTGTGTCATTCAACACCAAATTCCTCAAAAATCATTCTTTGATCGATATTTTCCCTAAAAAGATAATCAGTTTTTACTATCAGAAAAGAAAGGGAACACATTCTTCTGATGAATGTAAAAGATAATCAGTCTTTCGACGACATGTCACTACAAGAACTTAAAAGCAAAAGAAATTGAAAGCCATGATCAAGATGGATGATACTGAAGCTCTAACCGGACTCAGAAGGATATATATATATATATACTTGTGTTAATTAGCACAAATGTATAACATCTCGAATTATGATATATGGAAAAGCTTAAGATAATTGATTTGGTTATCTATTTCATCAAAGTGCACTTATTTTTTGTGAAATTACATCCAAAGAGAACTTTAGAGTTAAACGCGTTTCAGCTGGAATAGTCAATCAGAGGATGAGTGACCTATCGAGAAGTGATTTGCGATACCATATAAGTGAGGTCAAAACACGAGGAAATATCATGTAGTGATTGCAGAGTCAGTAAACATAATTCAATAGCTTTGAAAAATTAACAGATCGACCGTTAGAATGGGATAGGGCTCACGGACCGAATGAACAAGCGTGGGTGGCCTATTAGACGTGGGAGCATTATAAAATGCTTGGAAGTTTGTGTAACATGCATGCAAATGCACTTCATTTTATAAAATAAAAGAAATTATTTTAGTTATTTGTTGATGTATTTGTCTTCTTGTATCAAATTTGATACTTTCGGACATTGAGAGAGATATTCCATTCAAGTAAAAAAAAAAAACAGGGCCTTATTGGTATGGGCCAACTAATGTTATCTGTATGGTCCCATAAAGTGTGTCACGTTGTGGACAACGTCGTTTTCGTTGCACATGGAATATACTTAACCTCGTAAGAAAAAAAAGTATCTCTGTTCCTTGAAGAAGGCAAGCCTATGAGAATGCGCGACCAATAAGTAAACAGAGCAGAGACCCAACTGTGAATCGCAAAATCTCATTCTTTATTTCTCCTCTCAGATATTTACGGCGAGCCTTGAGTCGCTCTTCATCACCCAATAAAATCCCCTGAATCTTCTCCGATAACTACGTCATATATCTTCCGATATTTTTTTTTCTGTTTCTTCTTCGTCAATTTGCGGTTTGGTTTCTTTTTTCTTTGTATCTCCCCGACGAATTGAATTTTCCCGTTGATTAGTTAGTTTGGATCTGAAGCTTTCTTGGTCTTCGTAAATCTCAAAAGTTGAGTACTTGCTCGAACGAGATTGTTCTTGTGTTCTGTCGAATTGAAGATTAGTTTTATTCTTAAGCGATTGGACTATCTGAGTGTCTCAGTTAATGAATATTGCTGTAACAGAGGAGAAGAATCTGTTTCCTTGTTCTCTTATTGAATCTCTCAGCTTCATAGGATTGAGTTTTGTGAAGAAACCTGCCTCCAACGTAAACCCTAGATTTAGATGGGATAAAGGCCTTGTTTTTACAGCTCAAGTCAGATAAAAAATATTTAAATGGTGTCTTCACAAGGCTCCACACTCTCGGCTGATGTGATGAGCCTTGTGGATACATTGCCTGTTCTTGCCAAAACCCTTATCGCTGGTGGAGTTGCTGGGGCTGTTGCTAAAACTGCTGTTGCTCCCTTGGAAAGAATCAAAATTTTATTACAGGTGGGGGCGGCTTTTATTCCATCTTGTTTTATTGTTTCTATGGCTCTGATGATTACATGTGATTTGAGTTTTCACCATCTAATGATTGTGGTTTCAACACCAGACTAGAACCAACGACTTTAGGACCCTTGGTGTATCCCACTCACTAAAGAAAGTCTTACAATGCGACGGTCCTCTTGGTTTCTATAAGTAAGTACCTTTAGTGTGGTTTCAGACTCTTATTATGATTGCAGTCACTAAATTTACTATATCTCTTGCAGAGGAAACGGGGCGAGTGTTATTAGGATTATACCTTATGCCGCCCTTCATTACATGACTTATGAAGTGTATCGTGATTGGATTTTGGAAAATAATCTTCCTTTAGGTTCTGGTCCCGTTGTTGATCTTGTGGCTGGTTCAGCTGCAGGTGGCACTGCAGTTTTGTGCACGTATCCCCTTGATTTAGCTCGTACTAAGCTAGCTTACCAGGTGCCTGAATTTCAATATCTTGCTTTTATAGGTTTTTGTTGTTGCTTAATTGAGTGTGACTTTCCTCTTCTGATGCTGGTTAGTGTTGTATATAAAGGTTTCTGACTCAGGAAAGAGTTTCTGTGGTGGTGCCAGTGGCTTTTACCGTCAACCTACATATTCAGGCATAAAGGAGGTGCTTACAATGGCTTATAAAGAAGGGGGGACACGTGGGTTATATCGAGGCATAGGTAAAGCTCTCAAAAGTTGATTGCATTTATGTTTAAACTGTATTTAAGTTGTGACAGAGGAAGCCATTTTCATCATAGTTATTACAGTATTTATTAACACGCTGACTTTTAATTTTTTTCTTTATGTGTGTGGCACTGTAATATGTTCAATAATTTGGATTTGGAGATGATTATGAAGGTTAGGGGCTTTCCTATGTGTGTTTTCGCAGGGCCAACACTGATCGGCATCCTTCCATACGCGGGGCTTAAGTTCTACATATATGAAGAACTGAAAAGACATGTACCTGAAGAGCATCAAAACTCTGTTCGAATGCATCTTCCTTGTGGAGCTTTAGCTGGTTTATTTGGCCAGACATTGACTTACCCATTAGATGTTGTCAGGAGACAAATGCAGGTAACCACAAAAAAAAGATAAAACTAGAAACATGACTAAAACTTCTGTAACAATTTCAAACCTTAAAATCTATTTGGTTTCAGGTTGAGAATCTGCAGCCTATGACTAGTGATGGCAGCAACAAA
Organism: Eruca vesicaria subsp. sativa; assembly: GCA_932364175.1. NCBI lineage: Eukaryota > Viridiplantae > Streptophyta > Magnoliopsida > Brassicales > Brassicaceae > Eruca > Eruca vesicaria. Next base: position 444,691 of record CAKOAT010186265.1, on the reverse strand, counting down.
CGTTACAAGAACACATTTGATGGGCTTAACACGATTGTTCGAACTCAGGGATGGAGGCAGTTGTTTGCTGGTCTAAGCATCAACTACATTAAGGTTTAATCCGATACACAGTTCTCAACTTTCAAGTCCAAGAAATCTCAGTCTGTTTCCAATGATTTGTCTTTTGTGTTTGTTAGATTGTTCCATCGGTTGCAATAGGATTCGCGGTGTATGAGTCAATGAAGTCATGGTTGCGAATCCCACCACGAGAGAGATCAAAACCAGCATAAGAGCTTCGACCACTGAAACACTCTTAGAGCAGAGGACACAGGAGTTAACAACACAGTTCTTTTATTTACTTTCTCAGGCAAATTGCCCCTTATTTTTTTCCTTTGTAGTGATGATAATATTCTTTGGATCAATGAAGTAAAAGGGTTTATACATTTGTTATCAAACACACACTTATACATACCAAAAAGAGCTGATTCACAGCCAATTAAAAACATTTCACTCTCATTCCTTTTAATAAAGTTTCTGTTATAACAACTCGAACTTAGCATATAAGTAATTAATTACTAATCGGGAGGTGTTAGTATACTACAAGTTAATGATATACTTAAAATGAACTTTGATAGTTACATTTAATGAAGGGCACTGTAACACGCGTAAGCTTTTCTCTAAATGTCGTAAACAACCCTCACTCACCGTTTTGAAAATAACTAAACCTAGGGTTAAATTCGTCTTTGTTAATTCGAGACAAAGTGATTTATATATGCGTGTAAAATATTGAGGCAGGGAGATGAAATAACATCATCATCGTCTCTCTCTTTCCTTCCACGATTCGACTCTACAGATTCATCTTCTGGTAAAGTGCGATTCTTTAGTATAATAGATTCATATGGGGTTTCTTAGTTTCTCCAGATCATTCTAAAAAATTCGTCTTTTTGCTGTTTCTCCGACAATTATTGTTTTTTTTTCTGCTTCAGGGTTTGTTTGTTTTGTCGGAATTGAGAAGCAATGGAAGGAATGCTCTCTTCCAGTGACCAACAGAGACTAATCTCTTCTTTCCTTGAGATCGCTGTCGGTCAGACATCTGAAACTGCTCGCCAGTTCTTAGAGGTACGCCTTTTAGATTTGTCTGTTTTCTAGTCAAACTGATGTGATTGGTCTGAATGAGCTTTACTCCCCTTGATTGAGTTTCTAATTTCACCTTAGAGCTTTAGATTAATATCGAAAGTCTGACACTTTAGCGATGTCTTGTTCAAACCCTAGATTAGACACAGATTGTTCCTTTTTTTGTGTAATAAGATCTCTGTGATCTGGCATTGTTTTACTTCTCTTAACTTGTGGGAAACTACTAACATTAGTATGGTTTTTTTTTTTTTTTAAATAAAAAAAGGCAACAAGCTGGAAACTAGAGGAAGCTGTTCAGCTTTTTTACGTTGGAGGGGAAGGTGGTATTCTACCTTCTGGTACAAACACTCAGCCAAACGTCGTGGAAGATCATCCCATGGCTGCTGAAACAGGGAATGAAAGGATGCAGAACGATGTAGATGATGAAGTGCGTGCTCCTTTACCTGTTGTTAGGGAGACTCTTTATGGTGACTCTATGTATTATGGGTTCGTCTCCTTTTTTTCTTTTTCACCTTCTTACTAAATGTCATTACTTAGGATCTTAATGACTATTTACTTTGGGGTTGTGATTAGGGCTACGAGGGTGGGGAACTCTGGGCGTGCACCAGCTTCTTTGATTGCTTTCCGTAACTTCAGTGAAGAGCCTAAAAGCCCTGGAATTTGGGAGCCAGATGAGGGTGCTGCTTCCTCTGCTTCTGGCTCAGCTTCTGCACCAGAGACAGCATCAGCTCCTCGTGATAGCTTGGCCTCGTTGTATCGTCCTCCTTTTCATCTTATGTTACATGGCTCTTTTGAACAGGTTCTCTACAAAAGCTTCTTGGTTTGCTAATTACTTCTCTGCTTTCTTAACTCTCTAGACCTCTGTTTATGCCTCTCTTTTTTTGTTGTTGTTTCAGGCAAAAGCGACGTCTAGTTCTCAGGATAAATGGCTTCTCGTTAACCTCCAATCTACCACGGAGTTCAGCTCTCACATGGTTACTCTCGATAATTTCCATTTTGTTGGGTGTCACATCTAAAGGGTGCTGAACCTTTTCTTTTTTCTTTATGTGTTGTGTTTCTTTCTCAAAGCTAAATCGAGATACTTGGGCAAATGAAGCTGTTTCTCAGACTATCAAGGCCAACTTCATCTTCTGGCAGGTACAGTATCAAAACTTCCCTTGTACTTAAACCGAAATTATCTTTACAGAATTTAGTTAAAATCCTACCTTTTACCGGTACTAAGGTCTATGATGATACCACGGAAGGAAGAAAAGTTTGCACATACTACAAACTCGAATCCATTCCTGTGGTGCTTGTGATTGATCCCACAACTGGTCAGAAGATGAGAATGTGGTCTGGAATGGTCGAACCCGAGACTTTGCTAGAGGATTTAGTGCCCTTCATGGACGGTGGTCCTCGTGAACACTTTGCTTCTCTCTCAAAGAAACGACCAAGAGGCAGCTTCTCATTGGCTCCTCATCTCAAACCCAAAGGTTTAGTTTCAAAAAAAAAAGTTTCAGCAACTTTAAGTACCTAAGATTTTGGTATGCCTTAATCTTACTTGTTTCTTTAGAGGTTGTTTCAAAAAATGAAGAAGAGGAAGAGCTGCAACGAGCATTGGCTGCTTCCTTGGAAGACAAGGACATGAAAGAGTCTTCAGATGATAAACCAGCAATAACGCCTGATGAAGAAGTAGCGGTAGAAGCAGTTACAACAACTGTTGTGCTGCCAACGTTCCCACCTCTGCCTGAAGAACCAAAGGGAGGCGACCGCAGCGTTCAGTGCAGAGTCGGTATCCGTTTACCAAACGGTCAGAGACTCCAGAGGAACTTCCTCAAAACCGACTCCATTCAGGTCTGCAAATCCTAAGAAAACAAAAACATTTTGACTGTTGTGTTCTGTTCATTTGTCTGAGATTTTCTAAGATATATTGTTGTCTCCATTGTAGCTACTCTGGTCTTTCTGCTATTCTCAGCTTGAGGAATCAGAGAGGAAGAAGCCACTGAAGCTAACACAGGCGATTCCAGGTGAATCAAAGACGTTGGAGTATGAGTCTAACTTAACCTTGGAGCAATCTGGTGTTGCCAATTCCATGATCTCTGCTACATGGGAATGACAAAATCATATCTATTAAACTATCCTATGATGCTTTGTTTTAAGGTTTTATTAGATTAGTTCTTTTAAAATTCGATCTTGTGAAGAATGAAAAATTGTGTTATTTAATTTGCCACGAATTTAAAAAATATATACATCATCGGATTATTGCAGGTTTAAAATTTTCTAGGTTTTATGATATTGGAAATTTAATATTATTAAAATCTCAATTAATTTAATTGGATTAATGATGTTTCTACTAATTGGTCACTGTGATGCATAAATGAGATTTAGTCATCTATTACCTTTGTTGGGTTAACTATTTTTAGATTAAAATGGTCATGATGATGCTTTTGTTAGATTCAACAATTATTTAAATCTCTATAATTTAGTTAAATTACACAGGAAAAAAGAAAGACCGAAAGGTCAATTTCCTTTCATTTTGTTTCTCAAGAGCCAGAATTGGGGTTTAAATTAATATACACTATAATAGATGTATATGATTAAGCAATTTCGTTATCGTAAATAAAATCAAAGTGTTATACAATTCAGTACACTTATAAGCTTGACACTTGTAAGCTTAAAATTTTGATTACTTTAATATAAAAATATTTATATTATTAGTAAATTTTAAGAATAATATACAACACACATATATAAAATGAACTAGTTAGGTGATGCAATAAGAAACTATTTTCTTTTACAAATGAATAGTTACTATATAACTTAGGTTTTAGCAAAAATTCAAAAATATTAACTTTTAATTAATCCAATAATTATACTAAAGAACACATGTAAAATGAAGAATATAATTAAGTTAATGAAAATCATTATTTATATCCATGTATATATATATATATATATACACAGTTTTTCTTGTTAAATAAGATTGTATTTTAATGTTATTATATAAATAAAGCATTGTAATCAATAGGATATTACTGGATTCACTTTTTAATGAAAAGAGTCATAAATAGTAATAATTGAGTTGATATTCTTTATTACCATCACAAACTGAAGCACACTTGTACAACTAAGTTTAATTGTATTTAATGCAATTGCTGGTAATTGGTTTTAACAAAAATAAAAGATTGTATTTATTTAATAATATGCTATTTTAGTCATACTTTTTCTTTCTTATTAAGCATCATCTCTAAATACCAAAGATTTCCTTGTCCAGTTTAATTAGATTATTTTAGATAAAAATTAGTTATGCCAATTAAATAATTTGAGCAGTGTTTAAAATATACCCCACACTTTAATCATCTTTAACAAATTATATCAAATGATACATTTTGAATAGTTAAAGTAGGACATTAATATTATATGACTGAACAAAATTAGTAATATTTTTTATCTAATGTATAACTTTCTGAGGTAGAAAAACTATAAAATAGTGAATATTTTGGTTGTTTAAAAACAAAGAGATACGATTTAAATGAAATGAAAGATTTTTTTTTTTTAGTATATCCAATATACTTCTTCTTTTTAAATGGATTAGAAATAATAGTTAACCAAATATTCTAAATCCAAGATTCAAAAATTTTAAAGATTTTATTAAAAAATGATAATATACTGTAATATGAAAATAAAATGAACTTTAATATTAATTTATAATAATTTAAACAAAATATATGTTAATTAATTATTTTATAACCAAAAAGTTAAATACAGAAATCTTCAGCAAATTAATATAAAAATAATAATGTTTTACTATGTGAAATATCTACTATAGTTTGTTAACAATGGTCAAAATTACTATGAATCAGTTTGGATGGTAGTTTTTAATAATTAATTACTGAACGGTTACATAGACGAAACGTGTTGAACCTCCAATTAATGTATTAAAAAATTTATTAAGGAAAAAGACAAATGTACTGTAGCTATATATATTGAGATATTATAAGACTCATAATCAAAGAGCAGCACAACAAAGAAAGAGAGAAAGAGAAAACATTGTTTTTGGTATGGATTTGTATACTTATATATAATTAGCCTAAGGCTTCTTCTTCTTCACTAGTTACGTTCTTTCTCTGTTTCTGAACTTTTGGTTTCTTTCTTTGCATCTTTTTTTTTGATAATCCAGTATCCGACCACTAAGCGTGATCGACTAGCGCACCGGGTCTAAGCCCATGACAGATTTCTTTGCATCTTAAGACTAGTAACTAGATTTTGACCCGCGCTTGAAAGCGCGGAATTTTTTTTATGATTAAAAATTCATATAATTGGGTTTTGTTTTAACTTAAAGAATGTTTTGGTATAAAATCAATTCCCCAAAATTTGTGGTGATGGTTGTTTTTTATTAGTTTTTAGTTTCAGTTTTTATTTTTAGATTTTGTTTTTTGGTTTTTAGTTTTTAAGTTTCTACTTTTGATTTTCAGCTTTTGGTTTGTGTTTTTAATTTTTATACCCGTTGATTTAGTTTGAACTGATATTACCAACAAACAAATCGTAAATAATCGAACATCTAATTTAAAACTGAAAAGACGACAAAAAAATTTGCAATAGTTTATTTTGTAGATAAACAAAAGCAAAAAAAAATATAACTTGTGTTTTCATCTTTTGGTTTTTAGATTTGGTTTTTGGTTTTGCTTTACATTTTTTTTTAAATCAGTAAATTATTTAAGAAAAATAAAACAATAAATTATTTAAAAGTTACCATTGAAATTTATCAAAATAAAGTGATTGTTATTTAAAATAAAAAATACATTAACATTTTTTAAAGTACATGATTTAAATAAATGATTAATAATAGACAATTTTTTTGTTGAAAATATTAAATATCTTTTGGGCTTAAAAATAATAATTGATTTTTTTATCTATTAAGGTGGAAAGTTTATTCAATGTTTTGGAGTTTTTCCTTAATACTAAGCCCAAAACCAAACTATATAATTTGTTTTAAAAACAAAAGTAAGCCCAATACTATATCCCATAAATAACCATCGGTTTAATTTAAGTAATGTGGTTTAATTAATTATATGGCTTATGTTACATATTTGTAACACTGTAGAAAGAGTCCAAATTTAAATGACAACTTGTATCAGTAGATAAAAAAAATGACTCTATTTTAATAGAGTAGATATAACAAACGAATTATTATATGTCTTCTTTCAAACTTTGTTCTATTTTTTTTTGTCATCATATATTTGTTCTACTCATAAATGTCTTCTAGTGTTTTTTTCCCTTTCATGTTAGTCAATTTCTATGGCTTGTTGTTCTTCTAATTATTTGCTTTTTTCTTATTCTAAATCATATTTTATTTTTACCTTCTTTCTCATTTTCAAATTATTTTACTAATAGATCTTTGTAGAATTTGCAAAAACAGACCCCTGAGAAGATGTCTTCACCCTACACCAACTCAATTTCATCATCCTCCACTCAGTCTTTCCCCCTCGTGATCGGCTCATCCACCGTAGCAAACAACTTAAACAGTGAAGAAACGGCGATGACAATGATTCAACAACCTAACTCCCTTTCTCCACCACCCAAGAAACTAAGAAACAAGCCAGGAAACCCAAGTAAATACCTCTTATTAGTATATGTTGTTATAAATAAAGTGTTCCAAATAACCTTTTTAACTTAATTCATTTTCTTGTAGTTATTCTCTATAAGCAAAGTTTAATATTATCATCATTCCACCTGATTATATTTTATATTGTTGGATTTTCTTCTTTTTTACAAGAAGATTAGTCCATTCAGTTTACTTATATATATATAATTGTCTCTCTTGGGTAATGTTTTTGTTGTGGTGATTCATTAGGTCCAGATGCTGAAGTGATAGCACTGTCTCCAGAGGAGATAACGGCGACGAACAAGTACATATGTGCAGTATGCAGCAAAGGGTTTCCAAGAGAGCAGAATCTACAGCTTCACAGGAGAGGGCACAGTCTTCCATGGTCTCTGAAACAAAAGTCTGATGACGAAGATGTAAGGAAGAAGGTGTATGTTTGTCCTGAGCCCACGTGCGTCTACCATGATCCGTCACGTGCTCTCGGAGACCTCACCGGAATCAAGAAGCATTATTTCCGGAAGCACGGTGAGAAGACGTTCAAATGCGGGAAATGTCCTAAGAGTTATGCTGTTGAATCTGATTTCAAAGCTCACTCTAAGATATGTGGTACCAAAGAGTATCGATGTGACTGTGGTGCTACCTACACTAGGTAAACTATACTATATCATATTTCTTTGGTTCCATTCTATAACTTTTTTTCCTTTTGATAATTTATGTTTGATAGTTTTGTTCATATTATGATATTGAGCAAGAATCGGTTATATATAGTGTGATAAAAACATTAAAAACGTGTTGCTTAACCCAAACATGTTAATATGTTAGTCTATAACCATTAACATGTTTGTTTTGTTTTTGGGGGTGTTATTGCAGAAGAGACAGTTACGACACACATAGGGCATCTTGTGGTGCATTATTACAAGAGCCACCAAGAAACCCTACCTTGAGCTACACGGAAATGGCAGCAGCAGCAGCTGGTGGTGGAGGAGTTGGCAGACCTATGTTTTACGGCGGTGTTTCTTCTGCTCTCTCTCACAACCATTTTGGTAATAACTCAAACACTGGTTATACCCCGCTAGCTGGAGGTTACAATCTGAACCGTTCATCGTCCGAGACGTTTGGAAACTTCGTTCCTCAGTCAACAAACCCTAACCATGGTCCTACTAATTTCCCCATGCAATACCCTTCGAACCAAGGACTGATGGCACGGATCGACCAGAATCTCATGAACCAGCAAGGTCTGATCAACAGTAACAACCATAACAACAACTTGTTCAATCCTGGATACTTTCAAGACAACACTCAGAACCTCTCTGCTCAGATAGGTGTTCCTTCTCTTTTCAACAATGCTGACAACAACGTTCCTTCTGCTCTGCGTAGAGGGTTTAGTTCTTCACCTTCTTTAAGTGTGGCCGCTTACAACTTTGGAAGCAGCGATAATGGAAACTTTCAAGGTCAAATGAACTCTCTAGCTGCGACAAGCGATCATCAAGGCCGGCCCGGTAGCAGCAACTTCGACCATCGTTTCGGAAACAATCTAAGCATGGGACGCTCTGCTAGGCAGACTTTGGACCTCTTTAATGGAGGAAACATGAGAAACATATATGGTCGTGGTGGTCGTAATGGACCTTCTTTGGACGTTGACATGAAGTTTTCAGATCCAAATAATCCATTTGGAAATGTTTGAGAAGACCGTTTTAAACTATTGAAGTATAACTATCTATCTTTATATATAAGAATAACTATCAATAAATATTTCTATAGATATTTGTTTCAAAAAAAAAGTATTTCTATAAGTTTTTTTTTAATTATGTCATTGAGTCAGTTCCGCTAGTTAACCAATTTTACTGGAAAGTAACTAATATTATTTGGTTTAAGATATGAATTTTAATATAATTCCGTGAATGCAGCATTATATATAATCTTTTAGCATACTCAAGTCACATTTATCATCTGAATTAATTTAAATTAGCCAAAAAATTAGCTATCTATACTATTATTTGAGAATTTATTTTTCGTATTCGAGGTATCACGTTAAAAGTTAGAAAAGTTAAATCAATAATATCAGTAATGAAATTTAAATATATAATTAAAAAATTAATATTAATAATATCAGATTTCTAAAAAATAAGGATAATTCTGATATATGGTGTTGTTATCTTTAAATAATAATTTAGATTTCTATAAAATAAAATAATTCTTATATATTGTTGCATTGTTATCATGAATTAATATTTTTATATTATACATAATTAAGATATATATATATAAATAAATATTAATCAAAAAAAATATTTGAATAAAAATACATTCTAAAATATTTCTTGTATGTGAGTGTCTTTTAAAAATTCAACATAATAATAAGTATATATATTTATTTTTTGCATTCGATCTCTCCAATAAAAGTTAGAGTGGTCAAAATCAATGATATACTTAACAAAATTTAAATTTATAATATAATTAAAAACGAATTTTATATTAATAATATTCTATTTCAAAAAATAAGATAATTTTTATATATTGTATTGTTATCTTAAAATAATATTTTAGATTTGTATAAAATAAGAATTTTTTTACATATAGTGTTAGTATTTTCAAAAAATATTTTTCTGTTATATAAAATTAAGATATAGTTAAATATTAATCAAGTAATATACAAAATATATTCTAAAATATGTTTTGCATGTGAGTGTTTTACAAAATTCAACACAATAACAAGTATATATATTTTAATGAAAAATTTGTCGTATATAAATAATTTAATGTTTGATTTTAACTTCTTAAAAACATAAATAATACTTTATCTGTTGATTTTTAATTAATAAAACAGACACTAATAAATATTTATAAGAAGATTATGTTTGTATTTGCTCGTCAAACACCTAATGTACAGTATTTAAACAAAATAAAATTATCGCATAACAAATGAATTAATTTCTTGATAGATAAATTACACATCCCACGTTACAAATGCAAGCTATGAACTAGATTTGGGTCCTTAACTCATACACTTCTATAAAATTTAGACAAATACAAATTAAAGTGTATGAAGTTTAAAATTTGACCTTTAAAATTACTCGATTGTATGCCAATGCATTCTAAAATAGGCATTGTTCAAGAACCTTATCTTCAACCCAACACCGAAACAAGAGGTTATGTCTTTTGAAAGTTAATAACATCTTGATCATGATGCCCGGATATCTCAGTCTTGAAGCCCTGTTAAACCGTGGGAACAGAATCACATCACATCAGCATCCATGAAAACAAAATTGTACCAAATTGTCTCAAATTGAAAACTTGGTCTAGTATTTAACATTTTACCCCCAAAAAGAAAACTGTATCTCATTTCAAGAACACACCGTACGTACAGTGGCGGAGGTAGATAGAGGGGAAGGGGGGCAGCTGCCCCATATGAATTATAGGAAAAAAAATATTTTTATTGAGTTTCAAATTTATATTTGATTAAGTCTTAAAAATCCTTCTAATGCCCCTATGATTTTAAGTTCAAACTTTACATTGCCCATAATGAATCATTTGGCTGGCTCCGCCACTGCGTACGTAGGAGATCAATCCTTGTTCACAACATCTTCAAGTAAGACCAAATCATAAAATAAGCTTCACGGGAAAACATCAAACTCCTCTCATATTAAACAATGCCTTTTGGGATCAAAACGATGCAGTTAACTGCTTTTTTCTTGAATGTATAAAACCAACAGCATTTGGCGCGCACATACTAATCACCGAATGAAACATTAATTTTTCATTCATACAAGAAACAATGTAATCCGAAGATCGCGTCACCACGAGAGAAGCCTAGCAAAAGATAACGTTTTTAAAAGGGTTTCCCCTATTTCAAAAGGGTTTCCAAATAAATTTGAATGTTCGCTGCACTAATATTATGAAAACAAACGAACAAAGCGTCAGCTACGGAGTAGAGAAGGAAAAGAGAGATTAAGATTAAAGATCAATCTTCGAAGAAGCAAAATTATCTCTTGAGGTGAAAGGAGATGAGGCTACTTCGCTGGCTTCACTAAGTGACGATGACGAATTGCTTCTCTAACGTTGTTGATGATTAGGAGGATAATTCAAAGACAGCGAGAAGGATAGTTGTTCTTTTTCGTGTCCGTTTTCGAAGATGCTCTTCATGCTCTTAGTTTCTGTCAAGTGTTAGTTTTAGTTGTAAAACAATCCTATCTACAAAATAACTTTTTTAGGTAGGAAAAATATAAAAATAGTGCATATTTTGGTTGTTTAAAAACAAAAAGATACGATTTAAATGAAGTGAAAGAAAAGAGTTTAGTTTATACAATAAACTTCTTTTTAAAATGGTTTAGAAGTAATACTTAATCAAATATTCTAAATTAAAAATTAGAAAAATTTAAGTTCTCTTGTAAAAATTAATCTTATAATGTAATATGAAAATAAAGTGAATTTTAATATGATGTTATATTTAAACAAAAATACATGTTAATACTTATTTTTGACCAAAAAGTCAAATACATAAATTGTAAAATAATTTAAAAATAAAAATAATAATAATTTACTATAAAAATATCTACTAACAATGGTCAACATTACAAGGGATTAGTTTGAACCGTAGTCTATTATAATTAATTACTGAACGGTTACACAGTCTAAACGTGTTGAACATTAAAATTAAAGACTTTTTTTGGAAAAAGAGTAATGAACTATGGCTATATATTGTGAGATATTACAAGACTCATAATTATTAAAGAGCTGAGCAAAAAAAAAAAAGAGAGAGATAGGATTGTTTAGGTGTGCTTTTCTATATACAGCTTATATATATATATATAATTTGTCTAAGCGTTCTTCTTCTTCTGTTTCAATCATAATAACCATCACTACTTGCTTAATCTTTGTTTCCGAGCTTTAGCTATTCAGTGACCTTTTCTTCTTGGTTTCTTTCTTTGCATCTTAAGACTAGTAGTACAATAGAAAACAACTTATTATGTCTTCTTTCAAAAGGTTACATATGAAATCTAACCTTTGAATTTATATTTGTAATATTCGTAAATGTATTCCAATGTTTTTTTTTTCCTTTTATGTATGCAGTCTCTATGGTTTATTGTTCTTCTAATTATTTGCTTTTGTTTTATTCTGAATCATATTTTTTTCTACCTTCTTTCTCATTTTTACATTATTTTACTAATGAATCTTTGTAGAATTTGCAAAAAAAGCAGACTCTGAGAAGATGTCTTCATCGTACAACAACTCAATCTCATCATCCTCCGCTCTGTCTTTCCGTTTCTCCGGCGCATCCACTGGAGAAAACAACTTTAACAGTGGAGAGACGGTGATGACAATGATTCAAAAACCCAACTCCGTTTCTCCACCACCCAAGAGACTAAGAAACAAACCAGGAAACCCAAGTAAGTGTATCTCTTACTAGCATATGTTGTTATAAATAAAGTGTTCCAAAGTCCAAACAACCTTTTTAACTTAATTCAATTTCTTGTAGTTATTCTCAAGTATTAAATTATTATCATCATTTGACCTGATTATATTTTATATTGTTTGATTTTTTCTGCTCTATTCAACATATTTTACAAGAAGATTAGTCCATTCAATTTACTTGTATATTATTGTCTCTCTTGAGTAATGTTTTTGTTGTGGTTGATCCATTAGGTCCAGATGCTGAAGTGATAGCACTGTCTCCAGAGGAGATAATGGCGACGAACAGGTTCCCATGTGAAGTATGCAACAAAAGGTTTCCAAGAGAGCAGAACCTACAGCTTCACAGGAGAGGACACAACCTTCCATGGACGCTGAAACAAAAGTCCGACGAAGAAGTAAGGAAGAAGGTGTATGTTTGTCCCGAGCCCACGTGCGTCTACCATGATCCGTCACGTGCTCTCGGAGACATCACCGGAATCAAGAAGCATTATTGCCGGAAGCATGGTGAGAAGAAATTTAAATGCGAGCAATGTCCTAAGAGTTATGCTGTTGAATCTGATTTCAAAGCTCACTCTAAGATTTGTGGTACCAAAGAGTATCGATGTTACTGTGGTACAACCTTCACCAGGTAAACTATACAATATTGTATTTCTTTGGTCCATTCAAATTTTTTTTCCTTTTGATAATTTTTTAATAGTTTGGTTCATATTATGAATCATACTGAATAAGAATCGGTTATACTATATAGTGTGATGAAAACATTGAAAAAAAGTGTTGGTTTAACCCATACATGTTATTATGTTAAAGTCTATAGCCATTAAAATTTGTGATTCCAAATTGAAATATTATATTACGTTAATTGATAATATTGAGCTTATGTTAATTACATTTTTGGTTTTGGGGTGTTATTGCAGAAGAGACAGTTACGACACTCATAGAGCATTCTGTGATGTATTACAAGAGTCAGCAAGAAGCCCTACCGTGAGCAACAAGGAAATCACAGCTGCTGCAGCTGGTGGAGGTGGTGGCAGACCATTCTTTTTCCGCGGTGCTTCTTCTGCTCTCTCTCACAACCGTTTTGGTAAAACCTCAAACACTGGTTATACCCCGCTAGCTAGAGGTTACAATCTGAACCGTTCATCGCCCGAAACGTTTGGAAACTTCGTACCTCAGGCCACAAACCCTAACCATGGTCCTACTAATTTCCCCATGCAATACCCTTCGAACCAAGGACTGTTGGCAAGGAAAGACAAGAATCTAATGAACCAGAAAGGTCTGATCAACAACAACAACAATAACAACAACTTGCTCAATCCCGGATACTTTCAAGACAAAACTGTCACTAGGAACCTCTATGCTCAGACAGGTGTTCCTTCTCTGTTCAACCATGCTGATAACAACGTTCCTTCTGCTCTACTTGGAGGGTTTAGTTCCTCATCACCTTCTGCAAATGTGGTCGTTAATAACTTTGGAGGCAGTGGTAATGGAAACTTTCAAGTTCAAATGAACTCTCTAGCTGCGACAAGTGGTCTTCAAGGCCGGCCCGGTAGCAGCGTTTTCGACCATCGTTTCGAAAACAATCTCACTGATAGGGAGACTTTGGACTTTCTTGGCGTTAATGGTCGTGGTAGTGGTCGTAATGGACCTCCTTTGGACGTTGACATGAAGTATTCAGACCCAAATAATCCGTATGGAGGAGTTTGAGAAGATCGTTTTAAATTATTGAAGTGAATAACTATCTATATATATTTTTAAAAAATAACTATCTTTAAGTATTTCTTTAAGTTGTTTATAATTATGTCATGGAATCTTGAAACAGAGTTCCTTTAGTAATATTTGGTTTCTTCAACCCATTGAGTCAGTTCCTTTAATTAAGCATTTTTATTGTAAAGTAATTATTCAATTATTTGGTCTTGTTAAGATATGAATTTTAATATAATTCCATGAATGCAACATTAAATATATACTCAATGTCACATTTATAATCTGAATAAAATTAAAGTTAGCAAAAACACTAGCTACCTAATTAAATACAGTATTTAACGAAATGAATAATTTTTTTGATAGATTCATATAAATTACATAGTCCACGTTAGAAATACAAGTTATGAGCTAGATTTGGGCCCTTAACTTATACACTTCTATAAAATATAGTGTGATTAAATCTATACTATTGAAACTAAAGTATAATTTTGAATTAACCCTTAATTTTTTTCAACAATTAAAAGTGAATGCCATTGAACTATATTAAATATTAAACATTTTAATTATATACTATATCTTGAAGAGATCTTTAGAAGATTTGAACAAATAATATTTATTAAATGACCAAATATTAATATCTTATAAATTTAAAGTTATCTAATATAGTTTTACATATGATTTGAATTAAATAGTCTCTTTTTCAATTTGTACATGTGATAGTACGAAGGATGTTTTTTGGACTTTAATTTGCTTTTTACTTTTTGTAGTTTAAATATATATTATTATTATAAGGGAATAGCTTTGAAATTCAAACAAAAGAACAACACAACACAAATTAATTTTTCTAATAAGGGAATAGCTTTGAAATTATATGTTATACTATATATAATATTATTAAATTCTATTTTTCACATTCCAAAATAAGTGTCACTTTTAGTTCACAATTCTTAAATAAAAATCGAAAATATTTTTATATTTCCAATAAAACAGAAAATAAATGTTTTTAACAGAAAAAGCTTTTAATAAATGATTTATCATATAACTTTAAATTGGACAAACAAATATATAACGTATTAAAATTTTAGTAAAGATCACATATTATGAATATGAATTTTAAAAAAAAATTAGTAGATAAGTACAGTTTTATTATAAATTGTCAGCCATAAATTAATTCGAAACTAAAAACACAGGTCATAATCATTTTATTTTTAAATTGAGATGTATATACAAAGTAAATTCACTGTTAAAACGCATATCACTGTTGATCACCACAATAATCCTTTTCAAAAATTCCTTAGTTAGCTATATAGCAGAAGAAACTCATTTTGATTTTGAAATTGACAATCTATGTCCGAATTGCATAATAGTAATGAAAATATTTGTATAATAAAAAATAGCATATCATCTTTGGTATTTTTTTATTAGATTATAACAAAAACAATTCCGCGCCTTGAAAGGGAGGATCAAAATCTAGTATAAATTGAAATGTAATTTATCATTAGGGCCTTGAAAATTACTGGATTCTATGCAAATTAAAATAAGCATGTTCAAGAACCTGATCTTCAACCCAACACAGAAAACAAGAGGTTCTGTCTTTAGAAAATTAAGAACATCTTGATCTATATGAGACCCTGGGTATCTCAGTCTTGAAGCATACCAGTCAACCTGTGGAAACGGGTGAAACGGGTTTCTGAACCATATCACATCAGCATCCGTGAAAACAAAAATGTATCCCATTTCAAGAACAGACCGTACATAGGAGATCAAGCCTTGTCAACATCATCTTCAAGTAAGACTGAATCATAAAAAATCAACTCCTTCCATCTCAAGGCAAAAGAAACGTGTACAAATTTAATGTCTCTCAGCTAAAAGATTACGTTCCCTATTTTAAAAGGTTTTCAAACAAATCTGAATGTTCGCTATAGAGACAGTCTCTTCTCCAATTTCCTGGAAAACAAAGAAACAAGACACAGTCTCAATGTCCTCCACTGAAGCTGAATATAGGTCAATGGCATATGCTTTAAAGGAACTCAAGTGGGTAAAGAAACTTCTCCTCAATTTCGGTATCAATCATACTTCTCCAATGCGACTACACTGTGACAGCACTAAATCAGCCATTTACATCGCTGCTAATCCAGTCTTTCATGAGCGTACCAAACATATCGAATCGGATTGCCATGCTGTTCGTGACGCTGTCCAGTCTAAGTTGATAACGACAGAACACATTTCAACTAAGGAACAACCTGCTGACATTCTTACCAAACCTCTACCATCTACTACTTTCACTTATCTTCTTTCCAAGGTGGCCATTCAAGATCTTTCACCAGGGGTATAGAGATAAGGATATATACATTAGGATACATTAACATATGCTTGTAGTTATCTACATACGCTAATCCCCTTGTAAATAGGATCTGATATTTTCTGATACCTTGTATAAATACCTAACGATTTACATCAATAAGATCAAGCTTTCTTATCTATTTTATTCGCTGCACTAATATTATAAAATCAAACGAACAAAGCTTCACTAAGTGACGATAAAGCATTGCTTCTCCAACGTTGTTGATGATTAGGAAGATGATTCAACGACAGAGACAAAGATAGTTTTTCTTCTTCTTCGTGTTCCTTTTCCAAGATTCTCTTCATGCTCTGAGCCTAATCAACTTGAAAAATGTAAGTTCTTAGTTTCAGGTAAGTGTTAGATTCAGTTGTTTTATTAGAACAATCTTATTTAGTTATAGCATTTCATAAGTTCGAAACTTTACAATGTATTTTCTGGGTTCTTATGATACTGGAAATTCAATATTATTTCAATCTCAATTAATTTAACTGGATTAATGATGTTTCTATTAAATCGTCACTATGATATTTAAATAAGATTTAGTCATCTGTATATTAACTTTGTTTGGTTAACTATTTTTAGATTAAAATGGTCATGATGATGCTTTTGTTAGATTCAATAATTATTTAAATATCTATATTTTAGTTAGAGTAAGGATTTTTACACAACAAAAAAGAAAGACCAAAAGGTCAATTTTCTTTCATTTTGTTTCTCAAAAGCCAGAAATTGGGGTTTGAATTAGTATACACTATAAGCTTGAAAGTTTGATTACTTTAATATAACATATTTATATTAGTAGTAAATTTTTAGAATAAATATAAAATACATATACAATGAACTAGTTAGGTGATGAATAAGAAAAAAAATGGTAATAAATATTTATTTATTATATTTATTACCAATTCATTAACAAAGAATTGGTAATAAAAATTACAGATGAAT
Organism: Eruca vesicaria subsp. sativa; assembly: GCA_932364175.1. NCBI lineage: Eukaryota > Viridiplantae > Streptophyta > Magnoliopsida > Brassicales > Brassicaceae > Eruca > Eruca vesicaria. Next base: position 427,592 of record CAKOAT010186265.1, on the reverse strand, counting down.
TGGTATTATATTTATTATTATATTACTTAGGTTTTATCAAAAATTCAAAAATATTAACTTTGAATTAGTCCAATAATTGTAATAAAGAACAAATGAAGAATATAATTATTTAATGAAAATCATTATTTATATCCATATATTTACAGTTTTTCATGTTAAATAAGATTTTATTTCAATGATTACTATAATGTTTATTATATAAATAAAGTACTGTAACAATAGGATATTATTAGTTTTCATGTTTTAATGAAAAGACTCATAAATAGTACTCCATCTGTTTCAAAAAATTAAATGTTTTAGCTTTTTTTTACAAATATTAATAAAAAACATAAAAAAATTATTACTAATGCATCATTTATTATAGATAACAATTCCCTATATTTTTTAACCAATAGAATTTTAAAAAACATAATTATTTTTTTTGGAATCCACAATTGTTCATTAAATTATACATTAAAATGTAAAAAATACATTTTTTGAAACAAATGTTTTTTTCTATAATGTTAATATTTTTGAAATGGAGAGAAAAATAATTAAATTTATACTCTTTATTACTATCACAAACTGAAGCACACTTGTACAACTAAGTTAAATTGTATTCAATGCAATTGTTGGTATTTTGGTTTAACAAAATTTAGGAATTATATTTATTTAATAATATACTATTTTAATCAAACTTTTTTTTTCTTATTAAAGATCATTTTTAAATGTCAAAGATTTTTTTTACAGTTTAATTAGATTAATTTAGATAAAATTTAGTTATTCCAACTAAATAATTTGAGAGTATTTAAATATATACCTTGCATTTTAATCATCTTTAACAAATATATACCTTGCATTTTAATCATCTTTAACAAATTATATCAAATGATACATTTAGAATAGTTAAAGTATGACACTAATATTATATGACTGAACAAATTAGTAATATTTATTATCTAAAGTACAACTTTCTGAGGTAGAAAAAATATAAAAATAGTGAATGTTCTGGCTATTTAAAAACAAAGAGATACGTTTTAAATAAACTGGAAGATTTTTAATATATATATATATATTAAAATAAACTTCTTTTTAAATAGTTTGGAAATATTAGTTAAACAAATATTTTAAATCCAATTTTATTAAATTTTTTACCAAAAATGATAATATAATGTAATATGAAAATAAAGTGAATTTAATATGATTTCATAATAATTAAATATATATATATATGTTAATTAATTATTGTATGAAAAAAATTAAATACATAAATTGTAAAAAAATTAAAATGAAGATAATAATATTTTATTATATGAAATATCTACACCTAATTAACAATGGTCAAAATTACTATAAATTGGTTTGGACGGTTACAGAGTTGAAACGTGTTAAACTTTTAATTAATTAACAATGGTCAAAATTACTATGAATTAGTTTAGACGGTTACAGAGTTGAAACGTGTTGAACTTTCAACTAATGTATTAAAAAGATCATACTAAGGAAAAGAAAAATGTACTATGGCTATATATATTGAGAATCTGAGATATCACAAGACTCATAACTATCAACAAGCATAGCACCAAATAAAGAGAGAGAAAGGATTGTTTTAGGTGTGGATTTGTATACTTATATATATAATTAGCCTAAGGCGTCTTCATCTTCTTCACGCTCAAACATTATAAACATCACTAGTTGATTTCTTTCTCTATTTCTGAACTTTTGGTTTCTTTCTTTGCATCTCAAGACTAGTACGATACAAAAAAAACTTATTATATGTCATCTATCAAAAAGTTACAAATGAATTCTAACTCTTTGGACACATATATTTGTTCTACTCTTTTTTCTTGTCATCATATATTTGTTTTACTCGTAAATGTCTTCTAGTGTTTTTTTCCTTTTCATGTTAGTCAATCTCTATGGTTTGTTGTTCTTCTAATTATTTTCTTTGTTTTAGTCTGAATCATATTTTATTTTTACTTTCTTTCTCAATTTTAAATTAGTTTGCTGATGGATCTTTGTAGAATTTTCAAAACCAGACCCTGAGAAGATGTCTTCACCGTACAACAACTCAATTTCATCATCCTCCACTCAGACTTTCTCCCTCGTCGACGCATCCACCGGAGCAAACAACTTTGACAGTGAAGAGACAGCGATGACAATGATTCAACAACCCAACTCCGTTTCTCCACCACCCAAGAGACTAAGAAACAAACCAAGTAAATACCTCTTATAAGAACATGTTATAAATAAAATGTTCCAACTAATGTTCAACTTAATTCAGTTTTGTAGTTATTCTCGATAATTAAAGTATTAAGAGTATCATCATTTGATCTGATTATATTTTATATAGTTAGATTTTTTTTCTGCTCTATTCAACTTTTATTCTCTCCCACCCAAGAGACTAAGAAACAAACCAGGAAACCCAAGTAAATACCGCTTATAAGGATATGTTGTTATAAATAAAGTGTTCCAACTAACGTTCAACGTAATTTATTTTTGTAGTTATTCTCAATGATTAAAGTATTAAGATTATCATCATTTGACCTGATTATATTTTTACTGTTAGATTTTTTTCTGCTCTATTCAACATTTTTTTACAAGAAGATTAGTTTATTCAATTAATTATATATCATTGTCTCTCTTGTGTAATTATATAACATTTTTTTACAAGAAGATGCAGAAGTGATAGCACTGTCTCCAAAGGAGATAATGGCGAGGCACAGGTTCCTATGTGAAGTATGCAACAAAGATTTTCCGAGAGAGCAGAATCTACTGCTTCACAGGAGAGGGCACAACCTTCCATGGACACTGAAACAAAAGTTTGATGAGGAAGAAGTAAGGAGGAAGGTGTATGTTTGTCCTGAGCCAACGTGCGTCCACCATGATCCGTCACGTGCTCTCGGAGACCTCACCGGAATCAAGAAGCATTATATCCGGAGGCACGGTAAGAAGACAATCTCGCTGATAGGCAAACTTTGGACTTTCTTAGCGTTAATGGTCGTGGTGGTCGTCGTAATGAACCTCCTTTGGATGTTGCCATGAAGTTTTCCAGATCCAAATAATCTATTTGGAAATGTTTAAAAAAATCGTTTTAAACTATTGAAGTGTATGACTATCTTTACATATTAAAGAAAAAAGAATAACTATCTATAAGTATTTTTAAGTTGTTTTAAATTATGTCATAGGAATCTTGAGTTCCTTTAGTAAGATTTGGTTTCTTCAACCCATTGAATCAGCTCCGTTATTATACATTTTTATTGGAAAGTAACTATATTATTTGGTCTTCTTAAGATATGAATTTTAAAATAATTTCATGAATGCAACATTATATATATAATCTGTTAGCATACTCAAGTCGCATATATCATGTGAATTAATTTAAACTTAACTAAAAGCTATATACAGTAAAACCTCTATAAATTAATACTCGATAAATTAATAATCTCTATAAATTAATAAATTTCATCGGTCCTAACTTGGTCCGGGGTAAAATATGACAGAAATCGATAAAATAATAAGATAATAATATTTTTAAAACTTTCATGTAAATATATAGTCCCATTAAAATCATAAACTAATAATATATATATATATATATAATTTTATATAAGTACAATCTAACATTATATTATTGGTTTTATATTTACAATAAAAATACTAATATATTTTGATAATATTTAGTTAAATTATATCAAAAACCACATAACAGTTCTATGAAACATAAAAATATACACCAAATAAGATAATAAAACAATATAAAAGTCAAATTTCTAAAATTTTAATTAATATACATACACTAAAATCAAATAGAAAAATAGAAAAAAAAATCTAAATAAGAAAACTTTTGTAAATTAATATATCTATAAATTAATAAATTTTCAAAATCCCAACATTATTAATTTATAGAAATTTTACTGTACAGTTTAAAGAAAAATAATTAATATTGGCATATTAAATGAATAAATTTCTTGATAGATTCACATAAAATTACATATTCCACGTTACAAATGCAACTTATAAACCAGATTTGGGCCCTTAACGTATACACTTCTATAAAATTTAGTGTGATTAAATATAAACTAAAAGTGTATAGAACTTTGAATTTGGACCTTTAAAATGACTTGATCCTATGCAAATGCATTGTAAAATAAGTAGTGTTCAAGAACCTCATCTTTAACCCAACAAGGAAAACAAGAGGTTCTGTCTTTAGAAAGTTAAGACCATCTGCAATCGTGTTTCTCGACCAGTACGATTTCCAATTTTGGTTTTAATTATTTTATTATTTTTTGTTTTTCGTTTTATTTAAAAAATAAAAAAAAATAAAGAGGAATTAATCGTGAGGCCCGCGACACAGTAACGTAATGGAACCCGTGATACAGTAACGTAACTCATCTAAAATCAATCCTTCCCTTAGGATTTTTCCAGCTTGGTAATGCACAGAAACAAAAAAAAACTAATATTTTAATATATTTTTTTAGAAGACAGAGCTACGTTCTCCGCGTTGGAGGTGCTCTAAGAACATCTTGATCTTGAGACCCTGGGTATCTCAGTCTTGAAGCATACGCTGCATACCTGTAAAACCGTGGAAATAGATTCCTGAACCACATCACATCTGCATCCATGAAAACAAAACTGTATCCCATTTTAAGAACAGACCATAGGAGATCAATCCTTTTCCACATCATCTTCAAGTAAGACCGAATCATAAAATAAGCTTCACGGAAAAAAATTAACTCCTTCCATCACAAGGCAAAAGAAATGTCAAATAAATCTAACTAGATTTTGAACCCGCACATCCGTGCGGGTATTTTTTCATTTTATAAAAATATAACAAAATTTTCAAATATATATGATTTATATTCTATTGTTATATATTGTATAATTGTATAATTTTAATTATTTTTATATAATATATTGTTGTAAGTTTTAAAATAAAAAAATATTTATATATAATTTACTATATAAAGTATTTGTTGTAAGTTACAAAATATATGTTAACATTTTTTGTAAAAAAAATGTTCTATGATTTAAAAAATTTAATATGTTTTAAAAGGGAGCGATATTTATTTATTTATTTGAATAAAAGAAAATTTTTAAAACAAAATATTTTCCTTTTACCAATTTAATATATTTTATATTCATTTCACATAGCATTTTATTTTAATATAATCTAGAATATAACTAAATTATAAAATATAAAAATTTTTATTTTAATTAACAAAAATATAGATCTTTATATATATTAATCACGAAATTAAATAATGCATATTTTATAAAAATATTTAAACTTCTTAGTAAGATCTTGTTAGATATTTTCTCAACAAATTTATTACTAATATCTTATTAATTATTAAAATATTCCTCCAATTATATATATTTGATTGATTAGTATATATAATCAAATATATCATATTAATGAAATGGTCCAACATGACTTTTTTGTAGTAGATGTAAATGGTACTTCTCTTTTAATAGAGAAGATGCGTCTCTCACACAAACCCACTATAAAACGGCGCGTTTAGAGATTTAAACGATGCGATTAACTTTTTTTGAATATATAAAACCAACAGAATTTGGCGCGCACATACTAATCACCGGATGAAACATTAATTTTTCATTCATACAAGAACCAATGTAGTCGACAAAAAAAAACAAGAACAAGTGTAATCCAAGTGATTCATGTGAAAACCAATGTAATCCGAAGACCGTGTCACCACGATAGAAAGCCTAGCTAAAAGATTACGCCTACTTTAAAAGGTTTTCAAACAAATTTGAATGTTCGCTGCACTAATATTATGAAAACAAATAAACAAAGCTTCAGCTACGAAGTAGAGAAGGAAAAGAAAGATTAAGATCAAGGTCAATCTTCGAAGAAGCAAAACAATCTCGGGAGGTGAAAGGAGATGAGACTGCTTCGCTGGCTTCACTAAGTGACGATGACGCATTGCTTCTCCAACGTTGTTGATGATTAGGATGATGATTCAGCGACAGAGACAAGGATAGTTCTTCTTCTTCTTTTTCGTGTTTGTTTTTCATGTTTCCCTTCATGCTCTGAGCCTAATCAGTTCGAAAGATGTAAGTTCTTAGTTTCTGTTAAGTGTTAGTTTTAGTTGTTTTATTAGAATAATCTTATTTACTTATAGCATTTCACAAGAGCGAAACTTCACAATGTGTTATAAAATCTACATTGATTCAGGCAGGAACGTCGCGTACGTACTGACTGACTTTTGATGGAGCATAATAAATATCTCTAGGAAAACATCAGAAAATGTGCCTAGTTTTATTTATTTAATTTTTAGAGCATCTAGTAATAAATAAATACCAAGCCATTTATTTGAGGAAGTTGATTGATGAGTTGCATTATTATGAGTCAAATATATTTGAGAATGTGAAACATAACATTCGGTATTCTCAATAATTGTACGAACTCCTCGACATAAATCAACATTACAAAAGAAAAATCTTTAGACATGTCTAGGATTGCCAATCAATGAACTAGCCTAACCTGATCCAATGCTTCCAACATCTAGTGATTTTATTATTCTGTAAGATAATTATTTATCCATACAATGCTTAACAATAAATTAAATAATTAGTGCTTACTAGTCTAAATAATTCATCGATAATTGAATGTATATAGAGCTCAGTACTTAGTCCCATGCCTACTCTAGTTTTCACCCATAGCAATGTTCAATGGTTTTAGTAAGTGTTTATCTTGTCTTAAATATTTTTACTAATGATGATGTTACTCTTCGTAACGGCTATTTACGAAAATTAGAATTAAATATATATTTAATACCTCGAGAAAGTGATGAGGCTGAAATTTGATGGACCTGCCATTGCCTGCAAATGTATTCGTTCTCGCCATGTTCATGATGTTAAGAAAGTCACCGTCATCATTATCAGTTCCTGAAGTCTGCTCTCTTCTCCCCCCAAACAAAGAAAAAGTAAACAGAAAACAGAAAATTATAGAAATTCGACAATTCATATTCAAACAAAATTGTATGATAGCACACCTATTTTCTGGAATAAAATTAAAACACTTGTCAGAAACAAATTAATATTCTCTTTCCATTTCTTCCAAAAGTAAAAAGAGAAAAATAAAATGAAATTACCTGAAGTTAAAAAAGTGAAAACCCAAAAGACAATCATTCCTTGCGTGTTCAGACAAGTTGTCATGAAGCTGATCTTCATTGTCCTGTCTTCTTCTTCTTCTTGAAGATGATGAAGAACTCTCTTCTGTCCCCCAAAAATATATAACAAAATTTATTTATATGACTATGATGAATATTCTCTTCACCCAATCGTTTTCGTTCCATTAAATTAAAGAAGCACCTATTTACCTGTAAGGCTATAGCCAAATTCTTTTCCTTGTTTTAGTAAATATTTCACCAGCATATGTTTATTTATGACAATGGTCTCGTAAGACTTAATTAAATCTATACATTAAGTTTTGAAGATTTTTGACTAAAATTTATACATTTGTGTTAAAACTTAAAATTGTAAACTGCTGTGTTACTTTAACCAAACACATGTGAAATTCATTACCTAGTCTTCCAAGAAGAGTGGGTCTGGATCCTCTATACATCTGAGGTATGATAAAAAAAAAATAAACAAATATATAAATGTCCAAATTATTATATAATTTAACAAAAAATATCAAATTATTGAAAGTTAAGATGAAGAAAAGCAGTGTGACGGTATAACGTAGTAGAATACAGAAGAAGAAAAATGAAATGTTTTATCATTTGGTTTGACCTGGAGATGGCTCTTGACGTGTGAAATAGTTAGTCCCTTCACATCCATTATCTTAAGAACAAGTTTTGGAGTTGCTTCTGTTTCATTCAAAACCAAAAAAATACGAGCATTAACTCTCCAAGATAAGACGACTATGATGGATATGGATCTAATATGATTATATATTGCAAATTTGACAGAAAAAAAAGATTATATATTGCAAACAAAATATAAAAAGTTTATACTTTTAACTTTACAAAATTAAGTGTGAGAACCGAAATATTTTGAAAGAAAATAGCAAAAGTTATTAGATGGTTTTGATAAGACTCACTGTATTGACCACCGAGCAAATCAACGGCGTGAACGAAGCTCCGGTGAAGCTCCGGCGTCCATCTCAGGCGAGGAACCGGAGACCGTACGTACGGCCTAACTCCACTAATCCCTCCGTCGCTGCTCCTTCCGCACCTACCCATTTAGATATGAACCCACGAAAACCCTAATCTTTTTCCTTTGGATCTCTCTGAAAATGAAGAAGCAAAAGAAGAAGAGAGATGGTGAAGAACAAGAACCCTAAGAGGAATTATGATCTTCTGCGAGTGAAGTAAGGTTAAAGATTAATAAGGACGAAACTTTTCTGTTTTTATAAAAGATAAAGGTTTCTGTTTCCTTCTACTCCCTTTTGTCTCTTTTTGGAAGAACTCGTGCTTATATGTATGTATTTATATGGTTGTATAATGTGATTATGTATTATAGTAGTATTTATGTGTGTGTGTGTAACAAAGGCTAAAGAAAAATCAAAATCTTAGAAATTGTGATATGATAAGTAACCTCTAGTCGACCAAATAGAAAGAAAAAGGATGGGATATTAAATTTTGTAATTAGCAACCAGCTGGAATGTTGTCATACTTTTATATAGTTTGAGGTGACATGTGTTTTTGACCTAACAGAATATAATTCATTCAACACAAATTTATCATACATTTGACTTTGCATGTATTAGTAGAAAATAGCTTTACAGGAATCTTTTTGAATTTTGGTTGGTATAATCTATGGACCACTCCTTGTAGAAATGTTGTTTTGGAAAATTAGTATTTACTTTGGATTGGGTTTCTGGTAATTTTATGCTTATTACTAATATTTATATATACATACAAGTATATGTATTTGAGAAATTTTTAATACTTACAAAATTCTTCAATAACAACTACTACAATATCAACCAGCAGTCCAACACCATGTATTAAGAGGTACTTTGTGGAACAGAATAATTGCTTTTGTTTTGTCCAGTCCCCTAATTGCTTATAAAAATTACCTTATAAGGATTTGGGAGTATCCCAAATGAAGAATTTCCATATAGGTGTCAAACTATTTTTTTCTAGACCAAATTAAAATAATTAACCAAAAAGAAAAAAGAAAATAGCCCAACTGCTAAGCTTTGACCTTAGGATCATCATTCCCTTGTTTTTATATTTCTTATTTTATTTTTCCTCTTTTCCACCTTGGTTTTCGTGTTGTTTATTCACTTGCCCAATAATTATAAAAGTGTATTAATGGTCGTTCGTACGTATCTAAACCAACCTTTTGACTTCATTCCCCTAATTTCCTTTTTTCATTTTCGTCAATTTCCAATTCATTCCTTCTCTTTTTGTTCTTCTCTAGTATAGCTATTCTATGCACGCAAATTAAAACAATACTGTAATGATATTACTACACATGCCCCTATGCTTCTACCTCTTTCCGGTTTGTCCTTTACTTTTTTTTTCTCTGATATCCTGCTGCATATTGAAAAACAAATCAAAAATGATTCCCCCTAAGTGGTAGCCCATTACAAATTACTGGTTCGAAATTCTTGTTTTTCTTTTTGTTTAGAAGATTTGTTGACTTTTCCTATAATATTTCTCTTAAAAATTCATATTCATACCATAATGTTGTTGACAAAAAAAAAAACTGAACAACCATAGTGTTTGCTAATATCACAAAAGGATAGTCCATAGTACTGCAGTAAAGTATAGGGTCCCTAAACTACAATGGATGGATATCCAAACGTGTAAAAATATTGACCCAGCAAATTAAACAGCAATGTTCTGCAATTTTTTTTGTTTATAATTCATTATTTCGTTTACAAAAATTGTGAGTTCACATTCAAAGACCATGAGCACATGGTATCAGCCATTTGGTCGGGAGACTATTAGTATATGGTCTTAGCCATGGGCCATGGCGTAAGTGATCCCGTCAGAAGTCTCAATTAAAATCCGTTCTCTTCACTCCCAACGCAATTTGGATCCCACATTACTACGCAAAACGTTAATTCAAAATAAAATAACAAAAGTAGAAGAGGAAGAAAAAAAACGTAGGAGGTTGCTTAAAGTGGGAAGGTGGTACGTAAAATGTCGTCGATGACGAAATAGCCAAATGGGTATGTAACTAGTAGTACACAGTCATTTTCTTGACCATAACCCCGACTTTGTTTTGATCTAATTATTTATTTATTTATTTATCTTTTTTATCAGTTTTTTCTCTCGCCCTGGGTTTCTTTCTTCTATGTTCTGTATAATAATGAAACTATGCAAAGAGTAAACAAAATTATCTAGACAAAATTTTATAATCATTGCGTTTGTTTTGCAGTAGGCATAACTTAATTCGCATGTTTATGTTATTTAACATCGTTTCTTGGAAATGTATCATTCATACTTGTTTTCGGATGTGTACTATCATTTAGATGCTAGATATTCAACAAAACTACATATGCAATAATTCCAACAAAACCGACCAAGATGAGAAAAAGCAAGTATAACATACTAAAAATCAAACCAAGCCGTAATCCTAAAATCAATTAGAGGTTACGTACAAAGTGGACCTCTTTGCCTCATATGAATTACGGAACCTTATACTAGAATATGTCAAGGTGATGTTATTGACCCTTCAAGATAAAGACTTGTAATATTTAACGTTCTGGATTGGTTAAGTTTCTACTTGTTGAACTTACCTGAAGCAATTTATCACATTCTAAGTTGGTACAACGAAATTTATTCTGTGGCTACATGTCGCACATTGTTTTGTTTTCTGAAATCTATGAAAACGAAAAATGAAAATTCAAACATGCAATGAATTCCCAAATAGATCCAAAATAAATTTAATGTGAAATTGACTGCAAGTCCATGATTCATGGCTTTTAGCCTTTTTGCTACAATCCAAACATTTATTAAGTCTCTTTAACTGATATTTCTGTGTGTGGATATGTATATACAGCCTGAGTGCTTAACAATATAGGACTGTTTGAAAAATGTTTTTGGATTATCACAACGGCTCAATTCTATTTTGATTCAGAAAATTCTCACCGAACCATTAAGATTTGACCATTAATTATTAGTATTATTTTATTTACTCCCCTAACACTTTAATTGATTTCAATCATAAACATGCACGAGCGATTAAAAATTCGAGAATATAATAAAAGGTTTAATGAATCGAGACAGAAAAACACCTCGAGAGGATTTGTTAAAAAGTGTGATTTGAGAATAGATGGGCCACCAAATTAACATATTTAATACATAACTGCCTTTTGATAAAAAAAAAAAAACATAACTGTCTACAATTAACATAAGAACTTTTTGCCAAATAGTAGTATGTTCCTACTACTAAACAATATATAAAATGGTATATGTTGTTACGATATGTTCTCACATCTGTTCACTGGTATAAATGTGGTAGTGTGAATAAGGCAATGCAAAAGTTTGTTCTTTTGAGGTTACGGTGGTTTGTTAAATATTAAAAAGTTGTTAAATATTTAGAAAAATTTGTTATATTATTAGAAAAAAACAAAACAATATAAACCCATAACACTAACTTTACAAACATAAACAACAATATATAACTCAAATCAATTATGTTAGTTTTGAAAAATCTAACATAAGTTCTTCTATAAAAACTTCTAATAACAAAGTTGTATAATCTTAAATTATTAAAGCCTAACAAATTTTAATAAATAAAAAATTCAAGCCCAAATCAAAAATAAACCTAATAAAAATATCATTCAACAAATGATATCATGATAAGTGTCATTTTTTGTCTATATGGAGATTAAAAAAACTAACTTTATTATATAAGATTAGAGACTTCAATAAATTTAGATCATTTTGTTAGAAAATACTACCCCTTTTTCAACATCATAATTCTCTATTGACCTCAAATATATTTTTTAGATTACTCCTTGGTTTGAGATATAGTCAACAACTATTTTTATGTTTCTAAAAATTGTTTTGTAAGACTTCCATTTTTAAACATGCTTGTTAGTTTCCATTACGAAGAAATTTAATAATAAAATAAACTTTTTTTTTTTTTTTTTGTTGACGATGAATTGAAGTATACATTTATAATTGTTATTAGTACGACCGCGGTTTAAAAGTGTTCTGGGTCCAATTAAGCTCAGTTACTCTGCCTACTCAGGGGCACGGGCTCCCTAATATCGCAGGCCGTGATTTAACTAATTCGATCACGCCTTGACATAATCTTGACTGTTACAGGGTTTGCTATTTCTAATATTTTGTAGGATAGTGTTTTTTTTAGTCGCACAAAAAAAAGGGTAGGATAGTGTATTTTAATGTGTTAACTTTAGCCAGATTTCCGTAACTTTTTTTATTAGGATTGATTGTTTTAGTTGTAGTGGTTGAAAAGAGATTTGAAATGAATTTAAAAAAAGGGAATTGTGGCACAAAAAAAGACAAAGTGATAGCGGGAAATACAAGAAGGAAGTATATAATTATAGAAGGGACAATTTACTTTAGTTATGTTTAACATGAAGAATTGCCTCCCAACAGTTCACTAAAAACCTATGATCGTTATTCGCTTGTTTTAAGCATTTATGATTTGCCATACATAGATTTACTAAGCAGAAAGTGCTATTTTTCATTTGCTAGTTTGGGTGAAAAGATAAGATGATTTTACAAAAGCAAATCCATGTCAAAGATGTTCTTAGTCTAATAAGATCTCAGCAAGTCTATAGACATTAATTAAAAAGATATATACATAGATTAGTCAACTTAAACGAGTAGAGATTGGGAAATATTCGCTTCACGTGATACACCAGGGGGAGATATATGACTAGAGGAAAACTGAAAGGAGTGGAAATTCAGGACTCTCATCTTTTTCTGTTGCTGAAGCAGTGCGGTGTTTGTTAAAAAAAAAAAATGAAGCGATCACAGTGTATTCAGTGCCAATCTTAATTTCTATGGCGCCTAAAGCGTATCAATTAATTGATGCCCTCTAACAAAATTTTCTCAAATAAAAAAAATCCAATATTGTTTTTTGCAATAACATAGTCTCATCAAAAAGCTTACAAGTCTCATCAAAAAGCTTACAAATTGATCTAATAGAAAAAGTAACAATTGTTAAACTTTTCTCTACATTCAACTTGTTAGACAACTGGAACTGGCACATCTGGTTGATAAGCCTAAGTCAAAACGATAATTTTTTTTTTTTTTATAAAACTATTTTCTATATGTAAATGTTACGTGCAAATGTTCTCTGTATTTTTTTTATTTGACAAATGTATTTTTCTATGGTGTTTAATTATAGTTGGTTAATAAAAATTGTTTCTACAGATGTTTTATAATATTCGTGTTTGTTTTAGTGTATATTATCATATTATAAATGAGGTTTATATTGTTTGTTACAACTATATAAATGAAGATAATACATTATTTCTTTTTATCATAGTACTGTAGTATCTTCTTTTAATTATTTTGTATTATTTTCTGAGTTCAACAGTTCAAGTTTTTTTTCATATCATGGTTTATAATAGAAGGTTCACTTAGATTTAGTTATAACTGTTTATTTTTGAGTATATTCAGAAATGTCAATTTTAGGTTTATTCTTCTATTACAGTATGACAAGTTGGTTGAAATTCTGAAAATTTACAGTTATAGTTATTAGTTACCATATCTAAATACATTTTTGGAATTCTTTTCTGAAACAATATATTTTTTGGAATTGAAATAATTTTAAGCTAATTTTGAAACTATAATAGCATTTGTCCTATTTATTAATAAATCAACTGTACATTTTTCATGGAAACTCTTAACTAAAAGTGATTTTATATAATGTAATGATATAGAAATGTCTTTTATCTCCCAAACTAATGCATTTTTATATATAACACTTACGAATTGTTAGTATATGTGTTATGTACAAAGTAAAAAGCAAAATGTCATGATATAATATATACGCTTATTACGTGAAATCCTTCATATCAAAAGTTGAATGATTATATACAACTAAAGAATATTATTTTTATATGCCAAAAAAAAAATTGAAAAATGTTAACTTGCAAAATGGATCAATGTATGGTTGGAAATTATATTAATTAAGTTCTGAATGGGCTATTTTTACATACCCGTATTATAAAGAACTGTTGTTTAGGTTGAGAAGTGGAATATCTTACATGATTAATTCTGTTTGTCCAAAAAAAAAAAAAAAAAAAAAATCTTACATGATTAACAAATAATATATTTAATACCAATGCATTTTTGAATTGGTCTAAAGCTTAAATGATAATTTTTTAAATAGATAAAAATTAAAACTTTATTTTAACAGAGTAAATTTTTATACTTGATTTTAAGGTCTAACGGCATAGTTTTGGAATCATCCACCCAATCATATCTATATTTTTAAAATAAAAAATCTTTTAATTTTACCTTTATTTACATTAGAATGCCACTGAAATATTTATTTAACTTATATTGAAGTATGCTTGTATTTTTCAAATTTAAGTAATTGATTTTAACATTTAATATATTTTTCTAATTTAAATAATATATTTTCTTAATCAAATCAAACGAAAATAGATTTTCCAAAAGATTTTCTAATAGATTTCGTATTAACATATTAAATACTTTTATATTTATTAGTAATAAATAATGAAATTAAAAATCACGCATCATAATCAATTTGTATAACATATAAATGAAACTATAAAAATAATGTATTCATAATCTAGTAGTATAATTATTTCATAATATAAGTCTAATTAGTTATAAATATTGAATTTATTTATATGATACACTATTATATAATAGACGATTAAAATCATAAATTATAATTATTCAAAGAAATAAATAAATTATTATGTTTTAAAATGTTATATTCAAATTATGTAATACATTTAAATTTACAGATATATATATATATTATACTATTAGTACAAAGAAAAAAATGAAAAAAAAAAAATTTATACGGTCACGGATCAAGCTCAAGAAATAAACAACAACAATGCAAGATTATTTTTCTTTAACAAATTCATTTTAACAGAAATTATAGTTCCAAATATGTTTATATATTTTACGTATTTATAAATTTTATTTTACTTGTTTTTAAAGGATGCTAAGATCTTGGAATTGGAAAAAATCATGACCAACCCTTATATTATTTTAACTAGGAAATTTAAAACTTTATTTCAGAATATTTTTCTAAACCTCTAATTTTAATTTTTTAAAATAACTGCAAATATTAATTTTAATCTAAACTTATGTTTAAATATTACAAATTCATCATTTAGTATAAACAATAAAAACTAAAACATAAAATTAATAAAGGTCAGCTTATGGCGCCAAAATAATTTTACTATTTTAGAAAACTTCAAAATTTCCAAAAATAATTACTTCAAAATAATAGAATTCCATAAAAATTAAAGTAATCTTAAACTCATTAAAAAAATCACCTTTATATATAAACTAGTTTTGAAATTTAACGTATAAATAATAATTTTTAAAGAATACAAACATTATAAATCAAAGATAGAAAAAATTAAACACATGGTTGCAATCATAGCAACAGAGATAATTGAAGAATAACACAAGTTTGATTGTCTAGATTGTAATATGGCAGGTGAGAAGAAGGACAGAGACATAAAGAGAATGATTCTCCCTTTACAGGCTTTGTATATAAGTTCTCTTATCCACCAATCCATAATTGCATTTTTTGCAGGTCATTTTCGATACAATATCTAAATGCAGAGTATTTTGGCGGTCTAATGTTTATGGAGCCCCTGCCCAAAACTTAAAACATGTACCCATTTCATTTCACTTCATTTAAACGTAGATAAAAATATATCAAATGTGTATCTAAAGATTTGATGCCCATCGAAACTTGCATTACATTATTTGTTGGACACAAATTTTCAAATCTATAGTATAGATAAAGCCAAGGTATGAGAGTGTGCATCATAGCGAACTTGGAGTCCTGACCAGCCTAATAATAATAACCTTTTACCAAACAAATGATCTCAACAAAGAGAAAATCAGATACTTACCTAATGTTCCAGGGAAAAGCGGTAACGAGGAATAATGGGCATAAAGAAATATGCAACGAGTTATCAGAAAGAGTATCATTGCATCAAAGAATGAAACCGAGACCAAATGTTAGATAACACTTAGATAAAATGAAAAGGCTGCGGCAAAGTAATCGTGGGTCCAATAATACTTATTCAAGTTATTGAATGAGATCAAATGTTGAGAAAAATAAGAGCCGAAAGCAAAGGAAGAAGATATTTTATGATAGGAGATGAAATAAGGCAATTGTATACTTAGGCTTGATAGAAACTCACATTTCGCCATTCATTAAATTCCTTCGTGTTTACTAATTTACTAGGATAAGATCCGCGCATTGCGCGGGATGAAGCTATTATTTCTATTATGTTTTGAAAAATGAAACAATAGTTCGGTTTCATTCGACTTAGAGGTGTTCAATCC
>CAKOAT010186265.1:394570-411112 GCA_932364175.1 Eruca vesicaria subsp. sativa | reverse complement strand
GGATTGAACACCTCTAAGTCGAATGAAACCGAACTATTGTTTCATTTTTCAAAACATAATAGAAATAATAGCTTCATCCCGCGCAATGCGCGGATCTTATCCTAGTAAATTAGTAAACACGAAGGAATTTAATGAATGGCGAAATGTGAGTTTCTATCAAGCCTAAGTATACAATTGCCTTATTTCATCTCCTATCATATTTAGAGTCACATTGTCACAGAGTCATTTATTAAAAAATATTATATATTTAAATAAAAGAATAAAAAACAAAAAAAGCTTCTATCACCTAATAAAATGATCAAATCTAGAATTAATATCAAAACACTAAATTTTGAAAATAAAAAATAAAACAGAAGCATGAAAGAAATTTTTTTATATTCTTCCATATTTAGTGTTCATCAAACCAATACGTCTTCGATTGAACACAACTCTGTTTGTTTAAAGATAAAAAAAAAGTTGTAAAGAATTTCAACTAATTGTTGTCCATCAAATTTATAATCTTTACTTCAATTTAGTTACTGTTAAAAAAGCAAAAGATCAAAATAAGATGTCTCAATTGTAATAAATTGTTAGCTATTTACAAATTATAATTATAGTTCAACTCATGTAACAAATAGATATTCATGCGTCGTTATAAATATATATATATTTACATGTTTCAGTTTAATCGGTTATAAATCAAACCATATTCAAATCCTATGGTTTTTATAAAATCACATCCATTCGGTTTGGATGGTATATACCAAAAATAATCATATTATCAATTGTTAATATCTTTTAAAAATATAAAATTAAAAAAAGAACTAAGATATTAAAATCCTTGATAACAAAAAATTTCAATGTGAAAAATTGATTAAGTTTATAATTTATAAATGTTCTTGAAAATTTATTGAAAACTTTGAAATTAAAATATTTATCTAATCTTATATGGTATATAGTTTAATTTGTATATATATGTTTTTATTATTGAATGATACTTTTTACTTATATAGTTTTAAAATCATGTATATCTTTTTATAATAAAAATTTTAAACTATTGATCATTAATTTTTAACATAATAATTTTAATAGTTTAGTTATTTATTCTCATTTTTAAAAATTCAAAATATAACCTATACGAAAAAATCTAAAATTTAATTTTATAGCTAATTTGATTGTTTAATTTATTTTAATAATGTAAAATTAAAGAAAAATGATGGAGGATATATNCTCATTTTTAAAAATTCAAAATATAACCTATACGAAAAAATCTAAAATTTAATTTTATAGCTAATTTGATTGTTTAATTTATTTTAATAATGTAAAATTAAAGAAAAATGATGGAGGATATATAAACTGTTATCAAATATTTATTATTAGAATCATTAAGTGTCATATATATATATTAGTCATTTATGGTAATTCCGTACGTTTTATTTATGGAAAGAAAATAAAATAGTAATTATATCTAGGGGATCAATCATTAAGTCATATATATATATATTAGTCATTTATGGTAATTTCGTAGATTTTATTTATGGAAAGAAAATAATGTAAACTCGGTTTGATGTGTGGGATATATATTAATGTAAACTCGGTTACATGCGTTACATGCGTCTGTAATTATTGTTTCCCTAGAAAATTTCAATTGAACCTAAAGCTGCCACGTCAGTTTAATTGGTATGCTAATTGATTGACAACTAAGCAATGTTACTTTTTAATTATTACAGACTTGAGGTTACATCTTTTCAAATGTTTCTCAATTAATATATAGGGGATATAAATTTTAATGGTACACTAGGTATTTTGCTTGCGCTTGCAGACATGATTCTTTTATGAATATTTATTAGTTGATGTTTCATTAATTTATTACTTATGTTTTCAAAAAGTATAAATCAAACATCAAATAATTATAAATAACAGAACTCAAACATCAGAAATATTTAAAATAATATATTTCTATAATTATTTTGCTTGATTTATATTTAATTATAATATTTTACAAATATTTTAAAAAATATTTTTACTTAATTTATATTTAATTATAATTTTTATATCTTAATTTTAAATTTTATAACAGAAAAACATAGTTTCAAGATAACAATATAATGGATAAGTTATTTATTTTCTAAAAATATAATATGATAATTTCGTTTTAATTATATTTTAATTATATAAGATTATAGAAATGATGACATATAATTAAAATTACTTAAAATCATGTAGGACATAACAAATCTGTAAATTCACTTCTTAAATAATTTTGTTTGAAGGATGATATTTAGTTAATATATTTTCAAGATGACAACATAATACATAAGAATTACTTTCTTTTCTAAAAGTATAATATTATTAGTGTAAATTTATTTTAATTATAGAATACCTACAACTTTTTATATCTTAATTTTAAATTTCTAATAGAAAAATATATTTCAATACAACAACATAATACATAAGAAGTATCATATTTTCTAAAAATCTGATACTACTAATATAATTTGTTTTAAGTATATAATAAATTATATATATATATATATATAGAAATTATGATAAATTATCAAAGTTACCTAAAATCATGGAAAATATGATAAATCAGCAAACATCAATTCACTTCTTAAATAATAGTATAGATATTTACATGTTAGTTTTAATTTTTTTAATAAAAAATATATTTTCAAGATAACAACATAATACATAAGAATTAATTTATTTTATAAAATATCATATTATTAATAAAAATTAGTTTAACTATATAATCAATAATAAACAAAATTAAAGAAATTATGATAAATGATCAAAATTACCTAGGATCATGGAGAAGTTGACAAATCAACAACTTCTCTTTTCAAATAATTGTTTTGATGATTTATATTTAATTATTAATAATATAATTTTATCTCTTAATTTTAAGTGTTATGATATTTTCAACATAAAAACATAATACATAAGAATTATGTTATTTTAGTAAATATAAAATTATTAATATAAATTCATTTTAGTTGTATAATAAATATAATAATTTATATCTTAATTTAAAATTTAAGTTATATATATAAAAATATAGTTCAAAGTAACAACATAATTCATAAGAATTATCTTATTTTCTAAAAATATGATATATTCATATAAATTCGTTTTATTTATAAATAAATTATAAATAAATATTAAAAATATGATAAATAAAAAAAAATTATCTAAACTTATGAAGAACATGACAACTAAGCAAATTTACTTCTTAAATAATAGTATAAATATCGTAATTGGCGAATTTCACCTTTTAGTTTTGGCAAAAAAAAATACTCAGATTTAAATTCCACTCGATTTTTAGTACGTTAACACTAGGATTGGTTTTTGGTTTAATTCAGTTTGGTTTGCCTTGATAACTTTCTATGATAAATGAGAAAATAAAGAAAACATCAAATGAAAATGACGAATTTCAACAGATGAATTTGATAATTTTTATGTTCTAATAAGAAAAGGTAAACCATGCATACATACAAAAGTCACATCTACAACGTTGTCTTCTGTTTGTAACTGTAATTAACAGCAGAGAAAACATAAACCAATGCATTCAAAATACTTAAACCGGCCAGTAACCAAAAGAAGTAATCAAGATGTCCCTCGTTTAGATCATCCGTAATCCACCCATCTCCACCGTCCTTGGTCGTGACATAAGTCACAACCGTGAGAATCAACGAGCTCAAGTAACTCCCCAACGCATTAGCCAACATTCCCAACGCACTACACACACTCCTCATCGAGTCTGGTGACTGACCATAAAAGAACTCAAGCTGTCCTACAAAGTAGAAAACCTCTGCTGCACCAAATATAAAAATCTGCGGAAGCTGCCAAAACACGGTTAAAGAAACCTCGGTTCCGGTTTTCGCCATACCGAGCCTAACCATCTCAAGTATAGCTGCTGCTGCTATACCGAAGATAGAGATGAAAAGACCTATTCCCATTCTTTGAAGCACGGTGAAGCCATTGTCGGTTCTTGTGAGAAGTTTAGCGACCGGGACGTTGAACCGGTCGTAGAGTGGGACCCAAATGAGGACGGTGATGCAGTCGAAGACCCCGAGAGTCGCTGGAGGAATCTTGAAAGAGCCGACGTTGCAGTTCATGGCTCTTCCTTGTTGGACAAGCATGGTGGTTGCTTGAGCGTAGAGAGATGAGAAGATGATACCTGAAGCCCATATGGGGAGCATTCTAATAAGAATCTTGACTTCTTCGACCTGTGTAACGGTGCATAGTCTCCATGGATTGTATAAATCTAAGGATCTTGCTTCTTCTGCTGATAAAACAGCAGCTTTATCAAGATACCTGCATTGACATGGTATACTAGAGTTTAGGGTTTAAGGTTTAGAGTTATGTCTGAACAAAGCTGGTCTGAGATTTAGAGGACTACATACATTTTTAGGGTAATCTTAATTAAAAAAAAATCAATAATTTTGGGATTATGAGACACTATGTATAGTAGTTTTTTTTTTTTAATTGGGAACTTGCACGAATGTTCATCTGGTTGTGCCTAAAATCGAACTTAATACAAACTGAATGAAATGAATGATGAGAAGAGAAAAAGATTACTTGTAATCATCAGTATGCTGGAGTTTCCTACTAGCAATGACCACTGAACTCGGTTCTTGTGCTTCGTTTTCATACAGAAGTGTTGTGTCTTCAGGGACTTTAAGACTCGTTTTATGATATGAAGCGACAAGAACTTGACAAATCCTTGTGATGGGACTACCTTTAGGTTTCTGAAACCTATAGAGTGGAGTGCCAAAGAAGAAACTGATGATAGCTAATCCCATGAACACAGTTGGTGTACCAAAACCTAATCCCCAGCCGATATTCTCTTGAACAAACACAAGAAGAAACGATCCAAATGCTCCGATGTTAATGCAGAAGTAGAACCAGTTGAAGAAAGAAGACTTTCTAACACGTTCACTCGGGTCCTTGTCGTCAAACTGATCAGCACCAAAGGAGGAGACGCACGGTTTGATTCCTCCCGTGCCGAGAGCTATAAGGTAAAGCCCGAGGAAGAAGGTTAAGTACTGAGTTGTGGTTGGTGATGGGCAGAAGTCTCCGATGCAGTCAGAGGGTTTCAGATATGGAACCGAAGCAGAGAGAGTCAGAGCAGTCATTCCCTAAACATCAAAACAGAGTTCAACTACAAGGACAACAAACAGAAAGACAAGATCGGAGATTCTTGTGAAAGTTTGGAGACTTACGATGAAATAAATGGAGGAGAAAGAAGCAATGGTCCAGTATCTACCCCAGTAAGCATCAGCTAAGACGGCTCCAATGAGAGAAGTGATGTAACAAGTTCCTTGCCATGTCGTGACGTTTCTGGCGGCGGAAACGTTTCCTTGGTGGAGTTCAGCGGTGAGATAAGTGATGAGATTGAGAGCAATACCGTAGTAAGCCAACCGCTCACAACATTCATTGCCTGCACATTTTTTACAGAGACGAGAACTCAAAAAAAAAAAAAAAAACTAAAAAGACAGTGAAACAGAAGTTAAAAAGAGTTGACCTAGAATAAAAGGACAAGCTTTCCAGTTTCCAGTTTTGTGCTTTAACGGTGAGTTTCCATTGATGTCTATGGAACCATCTTCTGCATATAGTTTGAGTTCCTCCTGGTCAATGTAATCGAGTTTTGTTTTTAAAACACAACTATTTTGACTTTAATAAAACCAAATTAGAGCAAATCTAATCTAACTAAACCAACAAGCAGACAAACAATGCTCATCATTAATGAAACCCTAAGAAACAAAATTATAAACTTAAACCCATTTGAGAAGGAGAGCTTGAACCTGTATTGAGCCTTGTTCGATGAGGAGTTGCTCTTCTTCGATGGAACCCATAGTTTTTGCCACAGAAACTCTGATGATGAAAAAAAAAGAAAAAAAAAAGAAAACTCTGATGATGATTCACTCAGACCATTTTTTACAATTGGACTTGTACCAACCACTAAGTGATCCAGAAAAGTATTTATATATATACTAATATAACCAGATATATATAGTTAATTCTTTTATTAATAAACACAGTTTTATCATATGAGTATAATAGTTTTTTTATATCATAAGGTATTATATGCAATATATTAGCTTTATAAGTGGACATACTACATAGACAAAAAAAACATAAACATAAATCTCTTAGTATATAATGACTTTTCTATTAATCGAGTATCTCTCCATTAATTAAGCAAAAAATATTAAACAAAAGCAACTATGACTGATCCTCCACTATGTTGTGAGTGGATCCGTTACAAAACGTAGTGCTGACATGCAAGTCACGTGCATTACATACGAAATTTCACCCCGTGAATGTCTTATTTTGCCGATTATTGTCCCATATATTTTATTTTGTTTACATTTGACCCATAACTTTTCTAATTACAATTATTTCCATACAGTAGCCTCCTCGTAAGAAATGATTATGCGGAACATTCAGACTTCGACCGGTTGGTTGACACGGGGATTCTGACCACCATAAGCTCAAAGCCATAGTTAAGAACAATTCAAAGTGATCTTCTCGTTTCACCAAAACAAATTGGTCCACGACTAATCAAAACATGTTTCCTTACTTCAAAGAGATGTAATAAACATATATAGTTAAACCTGCTTCATAATAACACTGAACATAGTTTAATAAAAGTGAAAATATTTCATATGCTAATGTCTTTTTCGGACAAACTGTGACTTGGTCTTTCACTTCTTCTGCTCCATTTGTTGATTTCCTGAGGTTTCTGTCTCTGCAACGAGACGAGCACTCTCCTTCTCAAAGAAATCGAATTCTTGAAGAATCTTAGCGAGCTTTGTGGCGTTGTCTTCTTTAATGTTTGCAGGGACCTTCTCTTCGTACCCAGACACACTCATCATCTTCTGCAACTTCTCTTTTTGTCTGATGAAGCAAGAAAATCAAATGTCAAAAGAGACCTACTTTTAGACAAGCATTTTGTTTTGACTAAATCATAGTTTAGGGGATTACTTTTGTAGTTCGTCAATCTTGTTTCTGATCTTTTCTTGCTCAGCTTCTGTGTTAATGGCTCTGTCCACTTTAAGATATACCTTGAGGTTCTCGTTCACCGTCTCAACTGCAGATCCAGCTGGGGCTGCGTGTTCTCCCTTTAACAGAACCTAATACCAAATCCCCATAGAAACTCAGAAAAGAAAACACGAAACAGTAGAGAAACCATATCCAAATGTGGACTTATTTACCTCTAACGATGATAGATTTGCAAGTGTTCTGATCTCCAGCTCGTGAGATTTCACAATTTCAGATGTTACGTTGTTTTCACACAGAGCAAAGGCAGGTAACCTGAGATTAAAAAAAATGTAAAAAGTCAAAACAGAGATTCTGTTAATGACTGTATAATCGAAAATGATAGATGGTTATAGAAATGGGCTTTAGTCAGACCTTTCATTTTTCTGTTTCTCCAGCAACTCTGCACGGAGAGCCCTCAGGCACTTCACACTCGCTAGAACGGTTTCCATTTCAGTCTCCACTTTTTCATTTGTCCAATTCTGAGCTCATGACATCAGACATCAGAAGAAAAGAGTTAGAAAAAACTATGATCTGCAAATTACTAAGAATATCGTACTGACCTCTATAGCAGAGGGGTAGTCACATATCATGATAGACGCCTTTCTTTCAGAGTTTTTGGGTGAAGGCAACCGTTGCCATAGCTCTTCAGTAACGAAAGGCATCAGAGGGTGAAGCAGTCTCAAACCAGTCTCCAACGATACCCATAGAGCATGTTGTGCATGAGCTCTCTCTGAAGCAAAAGCCGGGTTGTCACCAGCAAAATAAGGCTTGATGGCTTCAATGTAAACATCACAGAACTGATACTGCCACCATGCATATACTGTGTTGGCTGCATCCGAGAACTCAAATGCGTTCAGTGACTCCACCGTCTTTGATATTGCTTTATTTAGTACAGAGAGAATCCATTGGCAGCTGAATGGCATCGTTTCAGGGCTCAGAGTCAGCGGAGGGGAATAATCATCTCCAAGCCTCATCATCGCGAATCTGACAGCGTTCCAAAGCTTGTTACACCATTGACGGTAACCAACCACTCGGAGGATGTCCAAGTTTATTTTGTCAGACTATAAAACAAGCAAGAGTAGAGCAATATTCTTAGTTTACAAGATCATAAACTGAAGGAGCAAATAAGAGGTTGTGAGGCTGCGTGCAATGGATAGTACCTGAGCAGTGTAAGAGACGAGTGCAAACCGAAGAGCATCAGCACCACATTCAGAAATACCATTTGGAAAGTCCTTCACTTGTCCTTCTTTGGCAACAACCAGCTCTTTTGGATCCAAGTTACCCTCTTCTAATCTCTTATGTAGGCCATCAAGAGTTACCCCGTTTATTACTTCAAGCGGATCAATGACATTTCCAAGAGATTTTGACATCTTACGCCCATGTGCATCACGTATCATAGGATGCAAATAAACCTACAGCAAGTACAACACATACGTTTAGGTATTTAACGACAGGTCACAAGATAAGATTTGGCATCTGTTAAGAAGGGAAACATTGCAGTCTAACTTAAAATTTACACGTACCTGACTGAATGGAACGTCACCACCTAGTTTCATTCCCATCATAACCATACGAGCAACCCAAAAAAAGAGAATATCATGCCCGGTTTCTAGGACAGATGTTGGATAGAAGGCTTTGAAGTCCTCAGTTTCATCAGGCCATCCCAGAACGGATAATGGAAAGAGCCCAGAAGAAAACCACGTGTCAAGTACATCATGATCTTGAGTGAGTTCAAATTTCTTCCCGGAAAATTTTTCAGCAGCCTCTGTTCGAGCTTCTTCCTCGGTTCTTGCAACAACCCAATGGTCACTGTACGCACCGATCTCCTTGCGCTCATCTTCCTCTAGTGCTGCATACCATGCTGGAATTCGGTGGCCCCACCAAAGTTGTCTTGAAATACACCAGTCACGTATGTTCTCTAGCCATCTGTTAAGGTTCATTGACATTATTAATAGATCCTGTCATGATAGAACCATAGAGAAAATGATAAATGAAAGAAACCTTCTCCACTCTGCCGTGTACTGCTTTGGTATAAACTCGAGCTTCTTGTTTTCGTCAGTGATAGCAACATCGAGAGCCTCCTTTGCAATCATGCTGCAGTTGACGTACCACTGAGGCTTAATCATAGGCTCAAGAACATCACCGGTTCTTTGGCAAAGTCCAAGCCTCATTTCATTATTTTGAGCACCTCTGTACAGCCCCTGAAATATATACATATAAAAATGAAAGAAACAGTTAAAGTAAGATATGAAAGACACCTAAAAGCAACCACCCTCGGTAACAATATCTTCTCAAACGAAGAATCAAGTTGCTATGATTTGTTACGTGAAGTATTAACGAATTACCTTATTCTTCAAAGCTTCAACAACTGCCTCACGCGCTGCAAAGCGTGGCATCCCTGTGAAGTCAGACCCGCCATTTGTGTTGATTTTTCCATCATCCGTTAATATGTTTATAAATTCAAGATTGTGACGCTTTCCGACTTCACAATCATTGGGGTCATGAGCAGGAGTGATCTACAAAAGAAGAATAACGCAACTTTAACGCAAGTAAATCAAATAAAAGAGGCAGAAACATAGCATCGAAATATATAAGAGTGAGCATGTACCTTAACACAACCAGTACCAAAGTTTGGATCAACAAGTATTCCATCACAGACAATTGGTAACCTCCGCCCATTAAATGGATGTACAGCAAATTTTCCGTGAAGATGCTTGTATCTTGCATCATCAGGATGAATAGCAATGGCAGTATCCCCAAGCATTGTTTCCACCCTAGTAGTGGCAACAACAACCTCTCCCAAGCCTCCCTCCAGAGGGTAAGCAAATGAAGTAAGAAGACCAAATTCTACAGGCTTCTCATAGCCAGGAACTTTTACTAGCGTTTTCTCTTTGATATCGATATGGTCAATCTACATGTAAATAGGCACACTCAGCATAAAATAAATGCCGTCTAATGATAATAGTCTAACAGTTGTTACCTCAACGTCAGATACGGCTGTTTTCAAAACACAATCCCAATTAACAAGTCGAACATCCCTGCACAAGTTCACATGTTCTTTCAATCAACAAAGTAACTAAAGAAAGTAAAATAGTACTACTCCTAGTTTTTTCTACATTCCTGTTTCCAAGTATTTTTTACAAAGGGAACTCTATAGCCTCAAAGAACAATGTCAGACTTAACAAACCTATAGATAAGCCCTTCCTTGTAGAACCGTACAAAGCCCTCAGTGACAGCTTTTGATCTTTGCTCATCCATTGTAAAACACTACAGAATACACGCAGAAACACATCTGTTAAATAAATACCCCAGAGACACAGGTGAAGATTAAAGGTCTATTTTATATTAAGTTCCCTAGTGACGAAATAAAATAAACAATGCCAATTTTCCATAACATTTTTCCAGCAAAGGTCGGATCACCAAACTTTACCTCACGAGACCAATCAAGAGAAGCTCCTAGACGCCGTAGTTGTGTTAGAATCGTGCCACCTTTTTCGTTCTTCCACTTCCACACCTTTTACATGTTCATATATGAATAACATGATTTTTATAAACAATGCAAGTATGAAAAATTATTCGTGAGCTTAGTTTTATTTTCAACTTACTTCATTTATGAACTCTCCACGGCCAACGTCATGCCTAGTCAATCCTCTTTCCTTCATGAGCTGTTTCTCAACCACAACCTAGAATGTACATCCAATCAAATAGAATAAAACAATGTGCAAAAAAAATATTTTACAACCATGCCAAAAGAAGAATTTTGCTCCATAGGCTAAACTTATAGTGGCGAACCTGTGTAGCTATACCAGCATGGTCCATCCCGGGCACCCACAAAGCATTATAACCAGACATTCTCTTCCAACGAATAATCGTATCCTGCAGGACACAATTTTATGTCGCTGATCATCAGGAGGAACAATAGACAGATCAATAACACCAATATAAAGTGAAACCTCAATGGCAGATGTCAGGGCATGGCCAATGTGCAAGGCTCCAGTCACATTTGGAGGAGGAAGAACCTGCACAATCAACAATAGGATTAACGAAACCCTTAACAGAATTCAGAATTGTAGTTAACAACTTCGAAATGCTCCAGTTTTTCCCAAGTATTCTAGAAGACAATAAAAAAAAGAGATGTAATCCAGAAGAAACATGAACGAAAGAATCAAATAAGGCCTTACAATAACAAACGGCGGCTTGGAACTCTTAGCATCCGCCTTAAAGAAGTCAGAATTCTCCCACCAAGCATACCATCTGACACGCAATCAAAGTATAACACAAAGATTATCTATCTAGATGTGTTTTGTGGGATTAATGAACACCACGCTCAAAGCTCTACACACACTTACGCTTTCTCAACAGCAGCAGGACTGTATTGTTTAGCCATCTGTGAAGAGAGCCTTTTCCTCTCACCATGAGGCGTCTCAGGGTCCACAAAATCCGCAGGATTCTCTTCTGATGCATCCCGTTTGGAACTCTTCTTTGTGCTCTTTTTAGGGGCAGTAGTTCCATCTTTCGCCTGCTTCGCCTAACACATTAAGCACACACCATGATATAAGAATTCAATTTTTTTTTATGTTCCAGGAGAAAAAACTAAAGATGTAGCTTTCCTTAAAAGTTACCTTGAGTTCTGCAATCTTTGCTTTCTCCGCAGCTTTTAGCTTCTTCAACTCCTTTTCTCTAGCCTATTAAAACATCAATTTCAAGATTGATATTTCTACATATCTAAGTTCTCATCAAGTCTGCTTTTCGAATTGCATCACACTATCTAGTCTCTCTAAGGATCTCTTAGACTGACCAAAAAAATCAAACTACATTGGTCTACAAGATTTGAATTGTTAGAATTCTTCTAATCAAGGCTAATTCTAACTTTATCAAAACTGGAAAAATAAAAAAGATTTACAAGTCAAAACCTTCTCATCTTTCTTCTTCTTTCTCTCAATCTCCTCCTCCGTAAGGATCTTCTTCTCTGCTTCTTCGGACTGCGAATTAATGAAAACAAAACATTTAGATTCTCAGAGCTGGTGGCAACAATTCAAAATCCTCTATACCATTATTCTCGAGCCGTGTAACGAACGACGTAGTAGATTCGATACGAAGAAGCTGGCCTGAGACTGAGAAGGAGATGTTAATAACAACGGCTTGGCTCTTCTGAGGAAGAACAGTGACATAGACTAACGAAACCTACCTGCTAGGGTCATGCTAATACAAACGATTAAAAATAGAGAGATTTGGGTTTGTAAAACGAGTCCAGTATTGTCGTTTTAGGCCCAATGGGCTGTGAACTACAGTTGACTTTTTAATACTTGTCCAAGTAATAGAAACGGCCTAATCATCACCGTTTGATTCTTCACCCCATAATTACCGATCGCTAACCGTCCCATAAGCAACCCTAACCAAAGACAAATATAGCACATCTTTGATAAAGATAGAAGTTCTCTTAATTTGTACTTGTATACTTTTACAAAGAGGTGTTTAGTTAAAGTGGATATATGGCAATTTTTTATCTAAAAAGGTTATATATAGCTATTTACCCACCATGATTCATTTGGTGGATTATTACAGATTGATTTTCGTTTTAATGTTTTTTTATCACGACACGTTTTATACAGCAGCTGCAATTCTTGGAATCTAGATTGAATTTCAGGAAAACAAAATTAGAAGGAAGATCATTGTTACATACACAAAGATTCAAATTATTGATGATTATGTTTAGTGAAGATATATTATTTTTTAGCCTAAGTTACAAAAAAAAAGATATATTATTTTTTGAACCTTGAACTAATTATTATTACCTTTTTCTTTCCTATATATTATAGTACTTACATAAATAATGCCAGGTTGAAAGCTACCCCCACTAAAATATTTCTGTTTTTAAACAGTGTGTTGGTATATAATCTCAGGATCTTGTAACATGAGATTTTGAAAATCTAACTCGGACCCATACAGGTTCATA
Source organism: Eruca vesicaria subsp. sativa (assembly GCA_932364175.1). Lineage (NCBI taxonomy): Eukaryota > Viridiplantae > Streptophyta > Magnoliopsida > Brassicales > Brassicaceae > Eruca > Eruca vesicaria. The sequence goes on along the minus strand of CAKOAT010186265.1, from coordinate 398,127 downwards.
TCATGGATCAATCATATCATCGTTTGAAATTGTATATATGTATTTTCAATGCTACGTATGAAGAAAACTAATAGCGTGTGGGCTTACACAACTAACTATTTATGCGACATGTACAACATACAATGAAGCAATGGTTGAAACAAGTGAGTTTTACTGGGTCTAAACAATTGAATGCTGCGAATTTCAATAATTATGTGGTGGGGCATTCTTCTTTTTTATTGGTATAGACTTCTATACAAACAACCAAACAAAAAGAAAGATTCTCAAAAAAACTTCAATATACAAAACAGATTTTAATTGATAGCATCGCTTGCATAATTGAAAAGTGACAAAATAACAGAATAAAAGCCAAGTAAGTTGTGATCATGAAGCTTAACTAGAGAGCTAGTATTGTACTAACTCGTAAGAGATCAATGCTTAAGATTGATTTAAAGAAAGCTTAAGATTGATCAATGCTTAAAGTTGATTTAAAGAAACTTTTGACTCTATAAACTGGTCCTATATCGTTCTGATTCTTCGAGCTCTGAGTCTTCCTTATTCTTTTGTAAACCTGATCTACTAATGCATCTCCACAACTCGCTTCTCGGTAACTGTAAATGGTGAATTTTGTGGTTATTTCACGAAGGCTAGAAGATTTGAGACAAGGTGATCCTTTGTCACAATATCTCTTCGCTCTTGCCATGAAGGTTTTCTCTCAAATGATAAACAAGGATTTTGCAGCAGGTACGATTGGTTACCACCCATCTGCCTCAAACCCAAGTGTAACTCATCCAGCGTTCGTGGATGACATAACGATCTTCTTTGATGGTCACTAAAGTTCCCTACAACAAATATTGCCTACTATGGATCGGTTTGCATCTTGGTATGGTTTGACAGTGAACCGAAGCAAGACAGCGTTATACACAGCAGGATTGAATCAGACGGAGGTCCCAGACATGACGAGTCTCGGATTCTCCATTGGCTCATTATCTGTTAGATACTGAGGGCTCCCTCTCATGCATCAGAAGCTTAAAGTATGCAACTATAGACCACTTCTAGACCAGATAAGATCTCAATTTTTCTCCTGGTCTTCTAGAGCTTTTTCCTTTGCGGGTGGTAGACAACTGATTGGGTCTGCCATCTATGGTTATTTAAATTTTTGGTTTTCAAGCTTCATCCTCCCTAATGAATGTATTAAGCAGGTAGAATCGCTTTGCTCACGATTTCTATGGAATGGGAACATAAATGCTAGAGCAGCAGAAAGAGTCTCATGGACAAATTGTTGCTTACCGAAATCTGAGGTAGGTCTAGGCTTACATGATCTGCACATTTAGAACAAAGCCTTATGTCTAAAGCTGATTTGGCTTATATTCACAGAAAATGAACCATTGTGGGCGAGCTGGTGCAAGGTACACAGAATCAAGATGTTTGGACAAATGTTGTATCTGCAACACGTATAGGGAGACAAGAGACCATTTGTTTCTTCGGTGCAGATTCAGTGAATAGATTTGGCTTCTCATTACAAAGAGGCGGGGATACAATCAGCTTCTCTTCCATACTTGGACTGTCTTTATAGACTGGCTTAAACTAAAAGACAATGTCTCCTCTTTAATACTTCGGCGTCTGGTTGCTCAAGCAATAATCTATTCCATCTGGTGGGAACGCAATAACAGACTTCACAACTTCATCTCCATGCCTGCAAACTGCTACATATAAGAAGATCGACATACTTGTTCGAAGTGCTATTCTAGCAAGAAAGGAGCGCAAGAAATTTCACCATCTTATGCTATTATGGTTGAAGTATGACTGATTCATTAAGTGACTGAAGTTTTCATGGCTAGCTATCCTCTGTTTTTTTCTTTTTTGGCTTAGGATTTCTATGACGTTTTAAATCTTTGTATATACAAACAGCCTCATTTTAGTAATGAAATTCAAATATTTAGCAAAAGAAAAAAACTAACTCGTAAACGGTCTAAAACTTCACTTGTGCGTTGGACCATTCAAAGACGACTATAAAGAAGTAGTCCCTACAGAATGATACGGTTGCAATATTTCTAATTTTCCAAATGGGCCCGCCGGCATGCATCCGTTTGGGGTCCACTGAAATACGTATGCCGGCTATATGCATCGCAACCGATAAAAAGCATATTGGGAGACAAAAGACAAACATTTTTCTTTTGTCGCACTTATTATAGAGTATTGTTACTATTGTACATAAACAGGTGTAATTTTGTTCAAAAATAAAAAATAAAAAATGTGTAATCAAAATTTTCCAACAAACGTGAAGTAATTCATATAAGATTCAGATGAACACTTTGGAGTTCGAATGGAAGAAGGGACGTATTTTTTGTTTGTGTGATATTTTTTGTTTATTAATTATATTTCTGTAATTATTATCTTCGTTGGTTTTTCTCCTCGCCGATGTTTAGTTGTTTAGATCTATCGTTGGCTTAGTTATAAACATTTTCTAGTTTATTTGTTCATAGCGTCTGGCTCAAACTTCAGATTTAAACAAAACTTCGAATTCTGTGATAAGGCAGTTTCTAAATTGGAAAGGATACATGTTCAAGGATACATATAGTCCAATGAACCAAACATAGTCGTATATAATCTCTAAATATTGTCATCAAGTCTTAATCCAAGTTGGTAATTAGTATGCTTGTGTTGTGCACTTGTTCTAAACTCTCATCACATAGAAATATATGGTTCAGAGAAAAGGTTTGCAAGTTATAAATAACAATATATTGAAATAAAGGTAGGCAATGATGGAGTAAACGTGATAGGTATGACATGACCCCACGATGGCGAAGAAATGAAAGTAAAAACATTAGAAAAAGTACCTAATGATAGAAGAACAGGTTGTTCCCCAAATCTGAAAGCAAAAAAAAAATATTTTGAAGAATAATATACATATAAAAGATAAAGCTGCAGATTTGAAATTGTCTTGTAACTTTTGAATTTTGATGTTTTGTTTGGTCAACAACTGATAAGCATGCATGACCATGGTAATTGGTAAGCATTCTCTCTTTACTTCACTGCTTGGTATATTCATATATTAATGGCTTCACGTTGTTTTTACTAATTACATTATTTTATATAATGTGAACATTTCACATAACACATAACTGAAATTTAATTTAGACAATACAGTTCTTGGGGCATAATATGGTTGATTTAAAGATTAACAACATGAATCAATGAAGATTCACATTTCAATTATGTAATTTCAAACTTTTTTTTTTTTTTTTTTTTTTTTTTATAACCCAGTATCCGACCACTAAGCGTGATCGACTAGCCCACCGGGCCTAAGCCCATGCCATGACAGGATTTTTAAGCGTCCACCTAAACCCATGCCATGACAGGATTTTTAAAAGATTATGGCATTGATTGGTAACCATGCGGAATGGCGGAATGGCTTATGAAACGCGATTCCGCAAGAATTTTGCCAATCAACAAAATGTTGCGGAATGAAAAAAAAACGCAAAAACGCAAGTTTGCGTTTTTGCTGACAAAAATATAAAGAGAAATTTTATTAAGTGGAAAAGTGAGTTTTAGTAGATTATGGTGGAAAGATTTAC
>CAKOAT010186265.1:379716-394470 GCA_932364175.1 Eruca vesicaria subsp. sativa | reverse complement strand
AAGCCTATATAACAAGATCATAGCCTTGATTATATTTTGATCGTTTTACGTTTTTATTGTAGTTGAACCCACTTCATTTTGACATATTCCGGATTTTGAAAGTCTTCAAAGCCGAGTTCAAGGACGATATTCACAGGCTCACAGCTTACGTTAAGTGGCTTTCTCATTCTGAATCCATCATAAATATTACTGATGTCCCATACACGTAGATGTACAAACCAAATATAAAATAACTTATCCCTGCTTCGCTTATCGTACTAATAGTCTACTACGTAACAGGACTACAAATCAAGTTGTATATCATGTATGATGTATCTACCACGTCCTCTTCCATGAGTAACATAGGCATCGTGATTATAGTGTATCATCGCCTTTAGCCATTATTCAGTCCCTCGTTTAACTAACCCAACTCAAAATTTAAAATGTTAATGTCGATTTCAATTTTGTTGGTCAATGATATGATGTAAAATTTATATTGGAGGAGTACGTAGAAATCATATTGAACAACTAAATTTATGAACGGAATGCGGTTTTTTTTTTTTGACATAAAATAGAAAATGGAGATGCGGGGAATGCGGTTAAGAAATAATATAATCAAAATGATATATAATTCACCACCTCGGAATAAACCAGTAAGGAAATTATGCTGGCTAAAATTAATCTTGATGGACACACACTATCCACCCATTATCTAATTTATTTGTATTTTATTTACAAGTCGACTGTGTTAAGTAAAAAAATCTGCTCCTTGTTTCTTCAGTGGTATTACTTTCTTCCTCCTTTTATTAATTTAATTTAATTTTACCCTTTTCCTCACAACCCACCAAGATAAATAGGTACATGGTATCCCCTGAATTCAACACATTCACACAACAAATATTATCATAAAGAAAATAAAAACAATGAGTGAGCTTTTCGACTCTCTCCCCACTTGGGATCTCCATAACATTGGATCACTCTTCAACCAAAACTTCAATTTAGGTATATACAACTAATACACACTCTTATATATGTATGATTTATGTTGGGCTTGTTGATATACATATGAGGTTGGCTTCATGGCTCATGCAGACACAATAATGTATCATTTTGTTCAAAGATGAATGTATTTGTATTTAGTGATTCGAGAAATCCAATACACTAATGCATGCGAGAAATTTGGCCGTGCAATGTACTTGTAGATGCATGTTACGACATTGATGAATCGCCAGAGCATGTTCTCCATTCGCCGGAGGTGGATATTATCGGCGACGTATCCACCGGCTACCTCGAAGATGCACTTATCGAATTCAGTGTGAAAAGGAAACGGAGACGTCTTTCGTTCAACGCTGAGGACAAGCCACATAATCACTTTGGCAATTTTCAGGTTTACATAATTCTCTGTTTTTTTTTCTTCTTCAATATTTTTTTTTTAAAAATTCTGGTTAATGAACATTTTTAAAAATTCTTGTGAAAATGATTTGGTTGACTGCGCAGAATGATTGGGGAATCTCTGAGATTTATAGCTGCACGAGTAGTCAGTTTGCAGGTGAGACCTACTTCTTTATAATTGTCACCCATATAATATATAGATTTATATATATGCATTTTGTTAGTAGTAGTGGTCTGAACGAGTTTATTTTTTTTTAACTTGATTTTCTTATACATTGAGCAGAAGAATCTCCAAATTCATCCATCAAAAAAATTTCAGATACCTCAAATCATTCGAAACACTCTCTCGAGCCTTCGTCCACTTCAAGTATGTATGCTTTTCATTTCCTCCAAAATAAATGTATAATACGGGATCAAATTATTTTTTCTCGCAATTCTGCATACTAGGATATTCTGTGTTAATATATTATATACTAATTCAACACGTGTACAGAGAAAAATTACAATGACAAGAAGAAGAGAGTGGTGTATCCGTTTGGAGTGGTGAAACCAGGTGGTAGAGAAGAAGATGTAACCCTAAATGACATAAATAAGAGGATTCTCATGCCGTCATCTCGGCCAGTTCGGCATCCGGTTGGAGCATTTGCATGCCGTCCGTGTCTCTCTGCTCATGGACCGGGTCTTTCAGGCAAAGCCGTGGTTGCTTTCACGAAGATACAAACATTAGGGAGGGGTACAATTACTATAATAAGAACTAAGGGGTGAGATATGTAATATTGGCAGTAATACTGGCGATCTCTTATAGATAGTTTGTAATCGAGACGATGAGACAAAGTTAATCATTGGTTGGCATGTTTAAACCTGTTGTTGTATATAATGAAAAAGATGGATATATATATATATGCATGGTTATATTATGAATTATTGTATAGTTTCTTCACTAAAAACCAATATTTTTATACAAACTTATTATCAACCAAAATTTGAATCAACAAAAAACTCATAAAAATTATTCGTTTTGGTCTATTATGTTTTGCATGCTGTGCTTTTTTGTTCTTTACTCTTTTTTCCCATAGCGACCCCTTTGTTCTTTATGGAAATATTCAGTAGAGAGTAGAGACTAACAAACCAATAAAGCCCCCCATAAATAAACGAAGCGTGAAGAAGAATAAATACTAAAGAACATAAAGTTAAAGAGATGAACGTATTGAAAAGGAAGTAAAAAAAAGTGAGAGTATATAGGACCTTAAGATAATGAAAATTTCCAAGAGTCATTACCATCTTACATATATGTTCAAAATACTTCTTTTTGTTATTTTGCCATGGAGTAGTGCCATAAGAGCACTTCCACTGAGAGTTCAAATGGGGTTCACACGGAAACCAAAAAAAATAAAATAATAAAATAACAAAAATCTATAAACCCTTCTCTCCTAAAGTTCACCCGGGTGAACCCCTCTCTCCTAAGGTTCAACACGTGTCGGTCCGGGATTGGTTTAGTTCTTTTTTTTTTCTTTTTTTTTTAAAAAAAAAATTCAAAAAAAGAAAAGAAAAATTTTAATAATAAAAAATTGATTCAATGAACCCCAAGAGGGGGTTCATTGATGTGGATGCTCAGTAATAAAAATTTAAAGAATAAATTTTAAATTCGTATAAACTGGAGGATTTCTAACTGATGTATCCATATAAACCGGAGGATTTCTAATTGATGTATGAAGATTCTAAAACAATACTGGAAGTTACGAGATATACAGAGGAGTCAGTCTGCTTAGGGAAATTTGAATTTAAATTTATAATTCGAATCACTCTTTAGTTCAACTTTTGTTTTAAGGTGTATTGATTTCTTAAAATGAAACCAAATCCAACATAATTTATGATAATAACATCGTCATGGGACCGATACGTCGAAGAGGACCCAGCTCGATTTGTCATCAGTCAGATACACGGCGTCATGTTCATGTAATCTGACGTTTGTCGGCATGAGCTGTACGGCAGAAAGAGAAGTTAGCACTGCTGTTTTTTTTTTATCCATGTAATAGGAAGTGTTTAGCATGTGCAAACAAACACAAATATCTTCAGAAAGTGATGTGAATTGGTTAACAAATTAAACAATACCTTTTTTTTTTGTTCAACAAATTAAACAATACTTAATGCTCTCTTTGTTAGTAGACTAATCGAACATTAGTTACTAGTTTACTGGTCATTACCATTATTTTTTCCTCCTGCAAAGGACCAGTGTAGCTTTTGACCTTGGTGGCTTGGGTCCACTTCATAAGACCACTAGCTAAATTTAATAATAAAGAGAAAAAAAACTATAATATTTTGAATGATCTCTCCACAAGTCTTTTTATTAGAAAATTACAGTGTAATTCAATAGAGCAAGTCAAAGATCTTGTGAAGTTACATTAATTTATAATGAAACAAATAAATTTCAAATCAAACGTGTGAAATTCTAACTAGAAGTGTATTTAGTATCCCGTTAAAAATCACAATGTTTGACCTCACACTGGAGTTTGTGTATTACCTAAGTACAAGACTACTTTTTTTTTGGGTCAAATAGTACTAGATTACTTAACTTTTGATCTAATAAAGTTTAACTTGAGTAAATTTTTATTTATTTGTGTATTAGAACATTTTCATGAGAAGGTTCTGAAGATTAATATCTCATAAATAAATAGAGCCTGCCGTGTAAAGACTTCATTAATTTGACACAGAGATTCATTGGACCAAATTAATATCTTAGATTCTCAGTTCAGGCTAGCTCAGAGCATCTCCAATGTAAAACTCCATTTTTTTCTCCAAAATGGAATAAAAGAGAATATGAAGTAAAAATGTTCAAATCCCACTCCATTTTTCACTCGATCATGGAGTGATGAACAAACAAAAAACAGATTACTCTATTTATAGAGTAAACTCTATTATGGAGTAGAATATGGAATAGGGTTGGAGTGTTTCTACTCCATATTCTTTTTTACTTTATTTTAGAATAAAAAATGGAGTTGGGTTGGAGATCCCACATTTTCGTAGTTTGACGTTAGAAATTGCATTGGAAGAATACAATGGAAGTGAACCACTTAAAAAGGCCGTCTTTCATCCTTAAATCGCTCTTAACAATTACAATGGGTTTTACCAAAATAAAATCCAATGGGTCGAAATTACAAAGCCCAACATAAAGCCCATTAAATACCTGAACACAACTGTCGTGTTCATTAATCTCCTAGGGCTCAATTCACTTCACCTCAGGAGGATTTCTCCATACTCCTTCCCTGTCTTCTCTATCGAAATCGTCTTTCCAAGCTTCTCAAATCTCTAACTGCTTCTCCTTCTCGAGGCGGAAGCTCTTCCTTAACAGCTCAGGTACGAAACTTCTCATCTCTATCTCATAAACCCTAAGCATAGTCCCCCCTTTGAGTAGAATCGATAGTTTCTAGACCACGAGTTCAATTAGGTCAAAACGAAAGATCTGATTCGAATCCACTCGCAGGCACACACAAAACAAAATGTTCAGTTCGTCGCAGATACTCCCACTCGAGGCTCCTCCCACGGACGGAAACCTAGGTCCACTTCCTCCGTCGCAGCTAACGGATCAGGAAGCGGAAGAGAAAGAGCTTCAAAACAGCTCAAATCAAGCTCCTGAGTCTGTAGCGACTCACACGAGGACTATAGGGATCATCCACCCGCCTCCGGATATCAGGAGCATCGTCGAGAAGACTGCTCAGTTCGTCTCCAAGAACGGTTTGGAGTTTGAGAAGAGGATTATCGCTAGCAATGCGAAGAACGCGAAGTTCAACTTCTTGACTAGCTCTGATCCTTATCACGCTTTTTATCAGCATAAGCTCTCTGAGTATCGTGCTCAGAATGAAGATGGAGAAGGTCAGGGTAATGATATAGATGGTGCAAATCTACAGCTTGATGTTGGTGGTGGTGGTGGTGGTGGTGAGGGTGATGGAGGTGAGGGGAAACCTGACCTTCAGGCTCAGTTTCGGGTTCCGCCGAAGCCTTTGGAGCCTCCTGAGCCTGAGAAGTATACAGTTAGACTTCCTGAAGGGATTACAGGGGAGGAGCTTGAGTATATTAAGCTTACTGCGCAGTTTGTGGCGCGGAATGGGAAGTCTTTCTTGACTGGGTTGCAGAGTAGAGAGAGTAACAATCCTCAGTTTTATTTCATGAAGCCGACTCATAGTTTGTTCTCTTTTTTCACTGCTCTGGTTGATGCGTATTTCGATGTGTTGAAGCCTCCGGAAGACGTGAAGGAGAAGCTGAGGAAGAGTGCTGCCGATTTGACTACTGTTCTTGAGCGTTGCTTGCATCGTCTTGAATGGGATCGTTCTCAGGAGCAGCAGAGGAAGAAGGAAGAGGACGAGAAAGAGCAGGAGAGAGTGCAGATGGCTATGATTGATTGGCATGATTTCGTGGTTGTTGAATCGATTGATTTTGCTGACGAGGAGGACGATGAGTTGCCGCCGCCGATGACACTGGAAGAAGTCATAAGGAGGAGCAAAGTCTCAGCAGCGATGGAAGAAGATGAAGTTGTGGAGCCTGGCAAGGAAGTGGAGATGGAAATGGATGAAGAAGAAGTCAGGCTTGTTGCGGAAGGAATGAGAGCAGCGAACTTGGAAGGGAATGGTGGGTCTGTAAAGATTGAAACTCTGAACGATGAGGAAGCACCTATGAGGATTGTTAAGAACTGGAAGAGACCAGAAGATAGGATCCCGACAGAGAGAGATCCTACTAAAGTTGTTATATCTCCAATTACTGGCGAGCTAATTCCCATCAACGAGATGTCTGAGCACATGAGGATTTCGCTTATTGATCCTAAGTTCAAAGAGCAGAAGGATCGGATGTTTGCTAAGATTCGTGAGACTACTCTTGCACAAGACGACGAGATTGCTAAGAACATAGTGGGACTTGCGCGTCTGCGTCCTGATATTTTCGGGACAACTGAAGAAGAAGTCTCAAATGCTGTAAAAGCAGAGATTGAGAAGAAGAAAGATGAGCAGCCAACGCAAGTAATATGGGATGGTCACACAGGAAGTATAGGCCGCACAGCAAACCAAGCCTTGGCTCAGAATGCTAATGGAGATGAGCAAGGTAATGGCGTTTATGGAGATCCCAATAGCTTCCCTGGTCCAGCTGCTCTTCCTCCTCCTCGACCAGGTGTCCCAATAGTCCGGCCATTGCCACCACCTCCTAATCTCGCCTTGAACCTCCCTCGCCCGCCTCCATCTGTTCAGTACCCCGGTCCGCCTAGGCCATTAGGTGTTCCAATGATGCAACCAATGCATCCACAGCACCAGCTCTCGATGCCTGGGCCACCTGGACACCAACCGATGATGATGAACCGGCCTCCACAAATGCAGCATGGCATGCCTGTGCCGCCTCCACCGGGTTCACAGTTTGCTCATATGCAAGTTCCAAGACCTTATGGTCAGCTTCCACCTATGCATGGGATGATGCAACAACCACCTATGCATGGGATGCCTCCCCCACCACCACATGAGGAGGCACCACCGCCTCTTCCTGAGGAGCCAGAGCCAAAGAGACAAAAATTCGACGAGGCAGCTCTTGTTCCAGAAGAACAGTTCCTCGCTCAGCATCCGGTAATGTTTTCTCTAAAACCCTGCAGTCTCCTTTTCTTTTGTTTTTAATTATCTGAGTTGGATCTTACATATTTTGTTTTATATGTATGCAGGGTTCTGCTACGATCAGAGTCTCTGTTCCAAATGTGGATGATGGGCAAGTCATTGAGATCACAGTGCAGTCATTATCCGAAAACGTGGGAAGTTTGAAAGAGAAGATAGCTGGTGAAACACAAATTCCAGCGAACAAACAGAAGTTGAGTGGAAAAGCTGGGTTCTTAAAGGACAACATGTCACTGGCACATTACAATGTCGGAGCAGGTGAAATCTTAACATTGTCTTTGAGAGAACGTGGTGGGAGAAAGAGATAGAGGGAGTAAGCTTGTGGATGCAGAGACATGCATTTTATTTCTTCTTTAGATGTTTTCAAAACTATATGTACTGCTATCTTTTTGACACATCTTTACTCTTGGCCCATCGCATCTACTATCTATGGAAGTTTTAGATTGAAGAAGAAAGTTTTATTAATGACTAAAAGTTCGTTTCGGATTTGCAGCACATGTTTCTTCTGATCATAAGCTCTCAACCAAACTATTGGTTTAACCATGGTACTATATATTTTTACTTGCTTCACTTCATTGTATATAACAACGTAAAGATAGATGAGACATATTTGAAGCAATATGAAACATAAATAGAAAATAAACCAAACTTTAAGTTTCTATAATGAGATTTGCGACTACACAAAAGAATAAGTAAACACTAAAGTGGCCTATACATAACTACGTACTACAAACATTTTTGATGTACCCTCTGGATTATGACTCTGAAACCATCTTGTATCATATGGGTCGCTGACTTTACTAAGAAACAAGTTAAAAATAGGAAAACAGAGAGTTGGGCTTCATCCTTATTTGGTCGATCCTAGAATATAATAAAGTTTCCCTACTGCTTGATGATTTCAAGAGAAGGTGTGACAAAAAAGAAGCTGATCGGAGACGAGACAGTCTGCTTTTCCGGGAAGAGAAACAAAGACAAGAAGAGAAAACAACTCTCAAAACTCTTCTCAGGACTTCTCCTCTCCTTGGGACTAGACTAGTTTCTCTTGCAACCATTTCTTTTTCTCTCTTCCTACCCGGTTTATATCGGTTTGATTTGGTTTAGTTTTAGAGATATGTGTCTGCAAGCTGGGACTGCCGACGTGAGTTTAATATAGTGAAGTGCTGAAGCATTGTAATGATTTACAGAGAACGCGTGAAGATTCTCAAGACGCGTTGGCTCGTTCTTATTTTTCTTGAGTTCAAACAAATTCATTTATCATTTTGGAAATTATATATATTGGGATCTAATATCTCTTGCATAGAAGTGATCAGTGTAGGTTTAGTTTTGAATTGTTACTGTTCAGAGTTTGAAGTGGTCCTATACTCTCTGCTCTTCTTTCTTTCTACGGTACTAGTTAACGCGTTTTTTTTTGAATTAGGAAATCGACCTTTGGTTTTGGAAGTTTTGTTATCAATATTACTTTCCCTTATTCCGAATTAAACCATAGCTTGGAATTTATTTATTTATTTATTTTGTACCTTCGAATCTGAATGTTGTTTCGTGCTTACATTTCTCTATGATTAATAAATAAAAAGAGACTTGAATAACCTACGAACAAAGTAATGATGATATACTATTTGATTATATACCAGGTAGTATTTTTAACATTTGAGAGTTATTTAAAAAGGAAATATTTGTCAATATACATGGATTATACTTTATAAACTTGTATCAGAGGTTTTAGGTTTATCACTTATGTACAAAATAATTGTAGAACACTGTTGCTTTTTCCTTCTGTCAACTACCTTTTGGGAAGTATTAACTGTGGAATTAATTAAAATAATTGAATCTTTGGTGATTTTGGGAGAAATAGTTAACTTATACAAATGCTTAATTTGCTAAGGTAGACAGATTCACCAAACTTAATTTACATTTTCCACTTACATATTTATTATGAACAACTAACTATACGTATAAACTCGGATCCTGAAATAAACAAGTAAAAAAGTTAAGAAAAAGTTCCTGATCGGTCCTGAAAGTCTCCTCCTCGAGTTGGTGCTGACAAGAAGACCTAAAGTCTTAGTTACTTGAATTCAGAACCAACACGAAAGGTTCAAAACCCACTTGAAGTTTGAGCCAACATTGCTTATAGACTCAGAGAGCTCTCAACAAAGGATTGGTGGTGATCAGATCGTTTACATTTGGAAGTTTTAGTAAAGGAGGATTTCTTAGGAGCTTCTTCAGGTCAGACTGAAGAATTAAGAGATAATAATATAAAGCAAGTATCTGGCAAAGAACAGTGAGGGGTAAAAGAAACCTACAATTGTGAGGTACGTACCTGGACAGCATCATGAAGATGAGAAACCTCTTTTCCTTGTAACAGTCCGACCTTCTCAAGGTTTTTGATATAACCATTTAGATGATTCAGTACATAATGTGCGACTTGTCTTGTTTTAAGAACACTCAAAACCTGGACGCTCACAAAGTTATAAATTAATACCTGAGGTGTTTTCATGGGTTTCAAGAAAAAGATGTATGGTTTTCAAACCTGAGGAAATGAATCGCGGACTTCTTCCAAGAACTGTTTTGCTTCTTCTCCTTCTACCTCACTTTCACTGATTACAATAGAAGCAATGTCATTGTTGCCTGCGTTAAGAAAATATATATGACCATGATTAAATGATGCAGCAAAGGTTTTCATATGAGGCTCGCAATAGATAGATAAAGAAAAACAGTAACAGGGTGATGTGCACCTAGAAAGCCATGCAATTGATGTCGCGCTATCCTATGGGCACGGAGAAATGCAGAGGAAATGTAGCAAGCAGATTCGAGTCTTTCAACGATTAAATAACTGACCAGCTTGCGGGGAATAATTCTTGATTGAAGAAACTTGTAGTACTTTGGGAAATGAACACATGGTTTTAAACCTCTCCAGTCGCATAAAGACTCCGTAGAAACAAGGTCGAGTGCCTCATCTACTGATCGCATCAAAACGTTGGCAGTACTTTGTATAATTTTCCCATCATCAAGCATCTCCCAGTAAGCTGCCTGGACACCTGATACATCCAAGAGTCTCGAATCAATACCTAGCTAAATAGTTCGACAACCAGAAGATTCATGTACGCATTGTGAAATACCATTTAAGAAGCGTATACGTATGTCCATTATATTCGTTGGGTCAACATTGCCAGCTTCACACCCATCATGAGGATTAACTTGTTCCCCTTGTAGATTTTTTAAACTTGGAATATGTCCTATAACTGTATGCCAGTCAGCAGATCCAAGCTCCTCGTCATCTCCTAGATTTTCAAAAGCTTTGAAGGCGGTATTCATCATTTCAAACTTTGTATACTCCAGTATTCTTTTCTGCAACAGAAAAATACAAATCAGAGCGGTAAATACAATCATTATATTTCGGTAGCAACAGTTGCAAACAATGTGTTGGCATGTACATTTTAAGGATCAGTAACGATTAAGAATCAGACTGAATCCAATATATATCATTACCGCATGATAAATAAACACAGAAAGACTTGATATAAGATACACACACTGTGGAAAGATGCAGTCACTTGTCTATGTGTAAGCACAAACACAGATGATCAGAAGTTCCATAATTTGCATCTAACTTTTGAAAAGTAACAGTACAAGAGAATATAGGATTAAAATTCAGACCTTGGTGCCCGTTAAAGTGTCCATGCGAAGAAGGTGCAAGAGTAATTGCGTAGTGGATCCATTAACTACCAAGGTTAGGAACACAATCCCACCTGTCAAGAATAGAAACTACAAAACAGCTGAAATGTCAAGATAACATAAAGAATCACTAAAAAAGAAATTCAAAAGTAGCTCATAACGTGTTTCAAAACTCACCCTTGTTCCCGTCTCCGAACTAAGATACGAATTGCCACTTGATTGCTGAATTTTTTATAACAGAGAGCCAAAGTGTGTCAAAGCTAAGGAATGGGGGACAGTATAAAAAACAGAAAAGAGGCAAACATAAAATTAGCTTATAACTTTATATAGCTCTTGCATGAACAAAAGGATAATTTATCCACAACTCACTTTCACAGATAGAGCAAGTGATAAGGACACAGCACCCCTTAATCCAGACCACGTGAGTATGATGGATTCCTTCCAATCTAAGCCATAGCCAAAACGACGTAGCAATGGGTACAGAACTCCAACCATGACACAGCGGGATAGTTGGACATACAAGTATAAGAGGAAAAGAAAGCCCCACGAGGCTCCTGATAAGAAAAGGCTAATTGAGTCATGAATGTTCTTAAACCCAATATATGAAAACGAGAAAGCTTATGCAGGGATAATATCATAATATCAGTAACTAGTGATGTATCCAGGAAAAAAATAGATATTCTATACAGTCAAAGTCAAAATAATCAAGACAACATCAAACTCAAAGTGGAGTATCTTCTGAAAACAGAGCATAAACTAAATTCGGGTGGAACGAGGAAAAAAAAAACTAAATTCGGAACATCAAATGTGAAAGGCACCTTCGTAAGATATTTTCCGACTGCTAAAGTCACCTTCAGCGATAATAACACCACTGCAGTTCACAAGAGAAACAAATGCAATGTGTATCAACCAGCTATAACATTGACATTAGTATAGCAAGAGTTCATAACAGATAAAAGACGAGCCATTCCAAATACTATTACCTGAGTATAAAAACTAATGTATTTGCAATATAAGCGACCATTTCCCTACAAAATCAAGAGAAAAGTTACCTATTTACATATACATTCAAATAATTTCAGAAATCTAAGTTGTAAATTACCAGAAGTGATGCAAACTCTGAAGGTTGTCACCCTTAAATGCTGTCCTTGCAAATGCAGCGAAAAACCTATTACAGTTATTATACCAAAAGTTACTTCTTAACACAGTGACAAAAGAAAGAAGGATAATTCACGACGACTTACATCCCCAAAGTCATCACAGTCAAAATTCCAGAAACCCCAGCCCACTCTTGAGCCTGTACATAGTAGAAAACTCTTTAAGGATATCTAGAGATCTAGGATTCTCGCTTTGGAGATTAACGTGTGAAGAAGAGACCATACAGTAAAATATGCGAAATAGCTAATTGAAAGCGTTACAGTGATCTGAACCACTATGTCATTGAACACGAATCTAAGCCAAAAAACTGATGCAATGCCAAACGCTACACCAATGCCTACACTAAAAAAAAAAAAAACCAAACACCAGAATCTGAGAAAAAAGCACTGACACACGAAGAGGCACAAACAAAGGGAAAAAGAATTCATACGCTCCAAACGAGTTTTGAGCAAGAAATTTGATTATGAAACTCCAATCAGAGGTACCTCCCATCACCATCTTCAAGAATAACTGGAAGACTACCACTGATACCCTGAATTTATAAAACAATTAACGCTGAGCATAAATGACATACAGTCACCTTTAGATTGGGAACGTTTGAGATGATTACCCGTCATTCATCAAGGACTCCCCGTCAATTATAGTAGTCATCTTCTTACTAGCACCAAGCTCCTTTAGCAGAGCAACAACCGCCACAGGATCGGTAGCACCTAAAAGTGCTCCAAGCAACAACGACGTTTTCCAGTCCCAGTTATATGGAAACGTAAACTACAGGAACACAACCCAGTTACAACATAATGGACTACGATAGTCATTGTTCACGGTATCCATATCTAACGCAAACCTTCAAAAGAGAACCAATCCAAAACGTGGAAATCAAAACTCCAGGGCCAGCAAGCAGAACCATTTGTCCAAGACATCTCTACAAAGTACAAACAGTAGCAAGAACCAAAACTGACAAATAGTATCTCAAACTCATAGACTTTATGAAAGTAAAACGCCACCTATAAGATAGGAAAAAACAACCTTGATCTGGTGTACATCCATTGAGAATGAGCTCTCAAAAAGAAGAGCAGGGAGAAAAACCGCCAAAAGTAGGTCAGGGTTAATATCATTCCCTGTAAAAAGAAACCAAATAACGCAAGGATCATTTCATTTCCTGTTGTAAGTATTCTGAGCAGGCCAATTTTAGAGACTATAAACAATTTAATAAAGTTTTGGTTTAAACAATTTGAGTGTACACAATCAAACCCCCTGATTCTAAGTGGCCATTGTTCAAATCTCGTAACCTAACAGTGTAGAGAAAGAACACGTCAGCTTACAGATACGAATCCCGTGGCCGATCTTCCCAAGGCTATGATTACTTCCATACTCTGCAGAATCAATAAATATCTGAGCTATTAGTATTTGAAACAAACTAAAACAAGTAGCAACGTCAGACTTAATCAAAAACCTAGAGATCCGAGAACGATGCCGATGACGAGGAGAACGACTGTATACGGGACTCTGGTGCCGTTAAACAATTGTCTGCACGCTGTGCCGAGAACCAGCGAAACTCCCGCGAAGATTACAGCATCTACGGGATTCGAATCGCTCTCGAGTGGATACGACGAAGAAGAGGTTATTCTCTCCAGTGACTTGAACGGTAACGGCGCGTCGGTTACACTTGTCATCTCCGTTAACCGGAGGGCAGAAAGATGATTTTGATTTTTTTGCTGGCCGTGAAAATTAATGGGACTTTATTTAGTGGCTAGTGAGGACTGAGGCGGTTAGTGTCTATCTATGGTACGAAAATCAAAACAACCTAACCGGAAATTAATTTATTGGACCAAATGTAATCGAGATCGAACCGATTTTTTTTGTTTTAGGAACTACGAATATACCAGTTTTTTAAGAGCATGATTATCCAAGGATGCTTAGGGAGATACTTAGACCATGTTCAAAAGGGGAGCACATATGTGCTTGAGCTTAAAAAAATGTGATTTAATTCAAAAAGGGGCCGAGATCAGTTTGGGAGATTTACAAGAAGATCAGTGTTTATGCCATGTACTAGTGGACGTGTCAAGCCTGTATTGGTCAAAAATTAAAACGAAAACATGTGCTAATGCTCTCTCTTTCCCTTTGAGTATATTTCCCATGTTCTTAAACAAAATACATTATTTTACTAATAGTTTAACCCTAAGCATACTCTTTATTGTGTCCCCTTTGAACATGCCCTTAGGAGAAGAGGAGTGCTTAATTTGAAGAGAGAGAGAGAGTGAAAAGTGTTTACTTAAGCATTCTAAATAACGACCGGTCTGAGATTTGATTGACTCGCATCCGGATTGGTTTTCGGTCAGTCTAGTTTTATATCAAATCGTCATATAGTTAATTCAAACGGAACTGAAGTAAACTTTTGATTTGTCTATTTATAAATGAGATTGCTATTTATTATACTCTTAACCAAGCTAACCATTTTTCGGTTTAGATGAAAGGTACATATCTTTAGTTCTTTACAATCAAAACCGAACCACTTACCTTTTTCATGGATGATGGAGCTTGCTCACTGTTTTTATTTGTTATATCCATGTAGTTAATATATGCTATATGTTGTTGGTTGGTCTATTGGCACTAAACATTTATGTTTGTTCAGAAGTGTCAACTACTTTTGGTCCACTTCCATGGAGTTTATTCAAAAAAAAGTTGTTGTTCCTTGTTGGTATATCTATTGTAGTGAAGAGGAAATATACTGTTTGGTAATTGGTTGGTCTACTGCCACTACACTTTTTTTTTTTTGCTAAATTGTATATGTCATTACTTCGAAAATAATGAAGGTTCGGTTGTAAGATGAATTGAAACCACAGTTTGTTAAACTAGCCTTTCAGATTCTAAGAGCCGCAAAAAAAAAAAAAAAAAAAAAAAAAAAAAAAAAAAA
>CAKOAT010186265.1:341329-379428 GCA_932364175.1 Eruca vesicaria subsp. sativa | reverse complement strand
TTCGGAATATTTAAGAACTACTAACTAAATAACATTCTGTTAGAAATAGACATGAAAATTTGTTTTGTTTATTTTACTTAAAGTAACATGTAAATTACTTTAAATAGAATATTTGTTCATATTATAAAAAAGATAAATTAAAAAATGCATATTATGGTATATAAACATTGTATAATGATCACGATAACAAGAATATCTTATCTAGATAAGTAACAAGTAATAACAAATCATATTACTAAATTTTTAATATTTGTTGATGTGTAATACTTGACTAGATAACGACATAGTATTCAAAGATCAAGATTGGATACAAAATAAGTAACAAATATAAGAAGAATGGTGTGTATTTATGTCTAGTCCTAAATGCAAGTAAAAGAAAAGACAAATATGAAAAACTAATTAATAGATTATGTAACAAATAGCAAGTAATGGAACAAGTAGCGGGGCGGAACGAGTCAAATACAAAATATAATAATGATACTTGATACTTGACTTAATCTTGCAAGTAATGAAAATTGTCTTCTTGTTACTTGCCTTGACAACACCGAGTACTTGAATTTTTAAGGCGGGTACGAGTCAAATACCGAATTTAAGGTGAGTAACGAGTAATAATGCCCAGCCCTATTCAGTTCCAATATAATGCAAGTATGCTATTAATAGAAGGACTTGATCATTGGATTCATACTGAATCACTGGTTACTTAGAATCACTGGTTACTTAGAATTGCAACAAATTAATTAGCTGGTATCACACAGGCATCAAGGGTGATTCCCCATCTTCTCTACAAAAAATATAAAAGAAGCTACGTCGACATTTAGTACGTAAAAATTAAAAAATGCATGTTTGACACAACGAGATTTATTCACTTTCTAAATTAAAATAGGTTTGGTAAAAATAATAAATTCGCCCACTTGTGAGTGTAGTTTAGGCATTTATATACTTGTTGAAAACTATTTTTTTAGATTTAAAAATCTGTAAAAGCTTTTTCATAAACAAATAAAGGAGAAAAATGAAAAAAAAAAATTACAAAGTGACTCGAGTTGGATTGAAGGTATATAAATATTACCTCGGTTGTTCCTTGTCCGAAATAAATAAACAGAGAGACACAGATCTCACTATCCGGGGGGAAAAAAAAACGCAATGAGGACACCGACGATGCTGCTCTTTTTAGTCGGAGCTCTAATCTTCTCCGGCTCCGGCGTTGTGAGATCCGACGCCTCCGACCACCGTTACAAGGAAGGAGACACCGTTCCTCTCTACGCCAACAAGGTCGGCCCATTTCACAATCCAAGGTAAAATCCACTGTTGTGTCGTTAGGTCTCCTCTGAGATTTAGTTACGATTTAAACTTCAGATCTGAGATTGTATCGGTTTCTAAACTGATGATGAGAGATTGCTCGTTGATTAAATCAAAGAAGTACATTTTGGAACGTTTCCATGTGTGTGATGGACCTGTGACACCTGTCTTTAGATTTGATTACTATAATGTTACTGATGTTTGTTTTTATTGGATTGTGATTTTGCAGTGAGACGTATAGGTATTTTGATCTTCCCTTCTGTGTTCCAGGTACTATTCATTTATCTTACTAGATTCATCACACTATCTCTGTGTTATGTTTCAATACTCTCTAAGCCAGTGAAAATTGATTATCTCCACTCCACATTCATTTCCTTTAACGATCACTTAGGACTTGACTGCAACTGAAAATAGCTCACATTTAACATTTTCCGATTTAGTGTTTATTTTGATCTGACATGTAGTGAAATGCCTGTATGTTGTTGTGATCTTGTCTTTGTATCTGATCTCAATGGTTTTGGTTAATAGAGGGTGTGAAGGAGAAGAAGGAAGCTTTTGGAGAGGTTCTGAATGGTGACAGACTTGTCAGCGCTCCATACAAACTCAACTTCAGAGATGAAAAAGATTCTGAGGTCTACTGCAAAAAGAAGCTAAGTAAAGAAGAGGTTAAACAGTTCAGAAAAGCCGTTGAGAAAGACTACTACTTCCAGATGTACTATGATGACCTCCCTATCTGGGGATTCATTGGAAAAGTTGACAAAGAGATCAAATCTGATCCGAGTGAACACAGATATTTCCTATACAAGCACATCCAGTTCGAGATTCTCTACAACAACGACCGTGTGATCGAAATCAGTGCTAGAATGGATCCTCACTCGCTTGTGGATCTCACTGAGGACAAAGAAGTCGATGCAGAGTTTATGTATACTGTGAAGTGGAAGGAGACCGAAACTCCGTTTGAGAAAAGGATGGAGAAGTACTCCATGTCTTCTTCTCTTCCGCATCATTTGGAGATCCACTGGTTCTCTATTATTAACTCTTGTGTTACTGTTCTTCTTTTGACTGGTTTCCTTGCAACTATCTTGATGCGAGTCCTCAAGAATGATTTCATGAAGTATGCTCAAGATGAGGAAGCTGCTGATGATCAAGAAGAAACTGGATGGAAGTACATTCATGGTGATGTGTTTAGGTTCCCAACGCACAACTCTTTGTTTGCTGCATCACTCGGTTGTGGTACTCAATTGTTCACTCTGTAAGTCTCTCATTATCTCTACTATTTTTCCATATTTGTATATCTTCACTATAGTTAACGTTGCTTTTCATTTGTCTTCCACGCCTATCAGGACCATATTCATCTTCATGCTTGCTCTTGTTGGAGTGTTCTACCCATACAACCGAGGAGCACTCTTCACCGCTTTAGTGGTCATCTACGCTCTAACATCTGGAATCGCTGGATACACATCCGCCTCGTTCTACTACCAACTTGAAGGAAAAAGCTGGGTAAATGTTTTACTTACACATAGAAGTCATCTTCTACATAAACTAAACAAATTCTCATTCATCTTTCACATTATTTTACAGGTGAGAAACTTGTTACTCACAGGATGTCTCTTCTGCGGTCCTTTATTTCTAACCTTCTGCTTCCTCAACACCGTTGCCATCACCTACACAGCAACCGCAGCATTACCCTTTGGAACCATAGTTGTAATCGTCCTTATATGGACACTAGTCACATCGCCTTTACTCGTCTTAGGTGGCATCGCCGGTAAAAACAGCAAAGCTGAGTTCCAAGCACCGTGCCGCACAACCAAGTACCCACGTGAGGTTCCGCCACTCCCTTGGTACAGAAGCGCTGTTCCTCAGATGGCAATGGCTGGTTTCCTTCCTTTCAGTGCCATCTACATCGAGCTTTACTACATTTTCGCTAGTGTGTGGGGTCACCGGATCTACACCATATACAGCATCCTCTTCATCGTGTTCATCATCCTCATCATCGTCACTGCTTTTATAACCGTTGCCTTGACTTACTTCCAACTCGCTGCTGAAGATCACCAATGGTGGTGGAGGTTTGTTTGAAACTCTGGCTATTGTCTATGCCTTTATTGATAGAACCTGAGCCTGATGCTATAAAGTTAACTATTTTGCAGATCATTCCTATGCGGTGGATCTACTGGTTTGTTTATCTACGCTTACTGCTTATACTATTACTACGCTCGATCAGACATGTCTGGTTTCATGCAAACCTCGTTCTTCTTTGGGTACATGGCTTGCATCTGTTACGGATTCTTCTTAATGCTCGGAACTGTCGGCTTCCGCGCAGCACTTCTTTTCGTTCGTCACATTTACCGGTCGATCAAATGCGAGTAAGAGCAAGTCTAGTCTTCCTTCTTCTGCCTCCTTAAGGATTTTGCTAGAACAAAGAAGACAGAGAGATAGGTTGTTAGAAAGAAAGAGAAACACAAAAGACAATGGCTGATTATTGTCTAGAAGAAAGCATCTCTTCCCATTAGAGTTTTTTACTTTAGGTAAATCTCTCTTTCTTCTCTCATTATTTTGTGCTACAAAAATTTAAAAGCTCCTTGTAATCCATTTTTCTATATATTTTACGGATTGTAAAAGATGATATAATACGTTGAACAAAAAAAAAAGATGATATAATACCTGTTTTCGATTAATTAAATATATTGATGACTTACATGATATATACAATCTTAGTACAATTACTAATCTATTATAGAAAATTTAAACAATTTTGATGAAGGAAAGTATTATTTGTGGAAGTTTTATATACTAACAGAAAAATCTGCAAAAGTTTATTTGCATAATCAAAACTAGGGCTGGGCATTCGGAGTCCCAATCGGGTTTCGGTTCGGGTTCATTCGGGTTTCGGGTTTTCGGGTTCATGAATTTCAGCCCCATTCGGATATTATAAAAATTCGGGTCGGATTCGGTTCGGGTTTAATCGGGTTCGGTTCGGATTTAGTAACATGTCCAAAATCCAATTGAACCCGAAATAGTTTCGGTTTCAGATACTTATTGGGTTATCGATTCTAAAAATACTAATTTATACTCAATTAAATTCACTATTTTTTCAATCTTTTAATTAAATTATGTATTTAGCTTCTACAAACCGTATTGTTCTGCTTTCTTTTTATCGGGTCGGGTTCGGTTCGGATTTTCGGGTTTCGGTTTTTTTTTCCCAGCCCTAATCAAAACTCTTACTTCATGGGCTTTAAAAGTTGACCCAACAATAAGCTTCAATGTCGGCCCGGCCCATCAATAAAACGTTCTTTGAGCAAATATTATTAGATAGAACCTCTTCAGTTTTTGAATTACAGATCCTCTTTTAGGAACCGAACCCTAGAATTCTTCTTCAGCGAACCAACTCTCTCTGCGCGATTCATCTTTCCGATCAAAAGCGACAATGGATCTCCCGCGAGACGTCGACGACTACATCAAAGACACGATCGACCACTCTCTAGGGATCCCGATCTCCATCGACGCGCTCCACAAAAAACTCTCCGCTTCTCTAGAGTCTCAGCGTCGTCTCCGCGAACAGTACACGTCTCTAGTCTCCAGGTTAAAGGAGAAAGAAAAAGTAATCGAACTCGCGAGATCCGAAGCGAGCATCAACGCGCAAGCCGTTAAGAAATTCGTCGAGGAGAATCGGAAACTGAGTGGCGAATGCGAGGATTTGGCGAAACAGTGTAAGAGTTGGGAGAGAGAGTGCTTCCTTTATCACCAAGACCGTGAAGCGTTGATGGAGTTTGGGAACGAAGCGGAGGAGAGGGCGAGAGAGAGTGAATCTAGGGTTCGGAAATTAGAGGAGGAAGTGAAAACGATGTCTGGTAAGAAGTTAGAAGAGGAGGAAGAGTGTTTGGTTGATTCGGTTTTGGGATTTGTTAGCGGAGATGAGATTGAGTTTGGTCGTGTGTTCTTGGAAGCGAATGTTGAAGACCAGACATTGTTGAGGAGATGGGATGAGTTGAAGCCGTCGACGCGGAAGGCTGTGTCTTTGGTCTCGATGGTGAAGAGGATTGAGAAGGAGAAAGAGTGTCTTATTTTGAATCTGGCTAAAGCGGAACAAGAAGTTGAGCTTGTGTGTGAGCAGAACAGGGGGTTAGATGAAGAGAATCGCAAGTTGTTGTTGAAGCAATGTAGTGGTAGTAGTAAGTCTAAGAAGAGAAAGAGTCCTAAGATGATGAGTAGCAGTAGCCCAGGAGGATCTATCAATGGTGATATATAAGGGTAGTGTAGTTAGTGATATGATTATTTTGCAGTATATTTATTTGAACCTGATTTGATAACTTTGGTGATTAGTGAAGAAGTTAATTGTTTAGAGGAAACTGGAATGGAATGTTTTGAGGGATAATCTCTGACTATGTATAAAGAATATGAGATTGAAATAGATGCAGCTCGCTTTTGGAAACACTGAACATACAAATTTTCTATGTTATCTAAACGTCCGTGCTCTATACAACTAGTCAAATGGATTTGGAAAGGTATTTTTAATAAATATATTGGCTTAAGTAAACGTGTTATACATCCACAATCCATATGGTACATTCTGAGTATAATGAACAAACGGATTTTGGTAAATCTCATTCAATAAGTTTATAGTCTGTTTTCTATTTTCAACAACAATCTCGTTGCCTTCAGAATTAGTTTGAAAAGAAGTCTTAGAAAGATTTGTGGGCTTTGGTTTGTCTTCTTCACAAATGGCTTTAATCTTTTTGTGTGTTCATTGACCAAACATAAAAATAGTCTTCTTCATGGCATTGGGGAAAAGCCAATTTAAAAAAATATTTATTTTAAAGGAAGGCTATTTATTTATTTTTAATTAGAAAATTGTTTACATTTTTAGGGTCGTCTGTGTTCCACTCAAATATGAAAAAAAAAAACCTTTCATTTTCCTAAAATCTCTCTCTTCTCTTTTTTCTTATCTTCTTTCTTAAAATAATTCTCTCTCAACCTTCTCTTTCCTCAATCTCTCTCAGAATTCTCTCTCCTCTCTCTTCAGCAAGGCAAAAAAATTTCCCTTAAAGAGTCCCCGTTCATTTAACCCCAATCCTCATGTAAGTTTTCTCTCTCCTAATCGATTTCCATCTCTCTCTTTCCCTCGCCTTTGAAAATTTACAATTGGACCTTTTATGTATTGTACCTACGCTTTTTTGTTTTGTTTCAAACCTCTCTCCATCAAACCATATATATTGAGTTCTTTTTTTTGAATTTGACTGTGAAAATACTCGATCCATGTCCAGCTTCCATAGATCTAGCTCTGGATTCTCCAGATCTACAAGCTATATTGCATATGCATGTTGGTTCCGACAAGAAATGTTGTTCAAAAGATGTCGGAACCCAATGTTTATACACTCTTATTTGGTTTTCTAGGTATCTCCAAGATCTGATCCGTTGTTACCTATGCAACTCTAATGTTTTGCATTGTTGGTCAATCAATATAAGAAATGTTACAAGTTTTGCATTCAAACAACGATTAACAACCCTAGGCTTGTTTTGTCTGATTCTGGATCTGAAATTGTTTATAATATATTTGTAATACATAATGACAATTGTTTGTAGATCTTTGAAATGGATGATGATGGTTTTCGCAATTGGGGTTACTATGAACCAGCAGCTGCTACGTCATTCAAAGGCAATCTCGGTTTGCAGCTAAAGCCCAGCATTGATCGGAACACTAAACCGTTTTTACCCGGTCGTGACCCGAATCTAATGATCGGGCAAAACGGGTCATACCACCACCACGACCCTGAGCCTCCTATCAACATGAACTACAATTGGATTAACCAACAAAAGGACAAGTTCTTCAACATGCTGCCTATAACAACCACTCCTAATTACGGAAACATCCTCCCCGAAACTTCTTCAGCTCCATCAATGCGTCATTATCCAACCACCGAGGAATACCCGGTTAAATCCGAACAAGTAGAAGAGATTGTTCAGACCAGTAAGAAGAGAAAGCCTAATACAAAAGCTCCCGCCACAACAAAGGCCAAGAAGCCTAGGAAACAAAAAGAGGAGAACGACAAGAGCACTAACACGAAACCGGTTAAGAAAAGTGTAGACTTCGTTATTAACGGAGTGAACATGGATATTTCCGGTTTACCTGTACCGGTCTGCACTTGCACTGGATCTTCTCAGCAGTGTTACCGTTGGGGCTGTGGTGGTTGGCAATCCGCGTGTTGCACTACAAACATATCGATGCATCCGTTACCGATGAGTACTAAACGTCGTGGAGCGAGGATCTCGGGGAGGAAGATGAGTCAAGGCGCGTTTAAGAAGGTTCTTGAGAAACTTTCTTCTGATGGGTTTAACTTTGGGAATCCGATTGATCTTAAGAGCCATTGGGCTAGACATGGGACTAACAAGTTCGTCACGATCAGATGATTTAGTCTCTTCTTTTTAATTAGTAAAAAGACGAAGAAGAAAAAAGATCTCTTCCGGGACTGGTGTCTCTCAATGATCGTGTGTATACTAGAACAAATCTGAAGTCTGTGACCTTTTGAGCTATATCTGAAATCTGAGTTCAGGTAACCATCATTTGCTGGAGTCTGTTTGAAAAGAAGGTAACTGAGAAAATGAAGTTTTATTTTTCTCTCTTTTTGTTATGATTATAAACATTTTACTGACTTGTAAGTTGTAACAAATATTTTTTTAATTAAATGTTTTTATTTCCAAGATTTCCAACAAAAAAAATTGAATTATATTTTCCTTGACTGATGATATTGACGTTGTTTACATTTATTCAGAACAAAAACAAAAAAACAAAAATTGACTTGTGATTTCTGTAAGAAAGTGGTTACTCTCCACTATTTTATTGGAATTGTCTAAATTTTCTATATTTGAATAAGCAGCTGTAATAAAATTGTTTTTGTACGAATAAAACATATTTTGAATAAATCAAGGTGTGTTCATCAGTATTTTATCATAGAATCATGAAATTAAATTTGATATTTTTGGACCATATAAACAAATAATAACCAGTCCAAGTTAATTATATAATACAGAGAATAAACATAATCAGAGGCTAATTAAATCTGGAATATCAACTACGGGAGGAGCAGTTAAGCGCTCATCCTCCTCCTCCATCTCCTTCTCCTTCTCCTCTTCTTCATCATCAAGTTTAATCAAATCATCAATTTCAGTAATCAATTCACGCTCCATCTCCTCATCCTCTTCTACACACTTCCTCCTCTCCTCACTATTCTCACACTCATCCCTCTCCTCAGCTTCTCCTCCCCCCTTCTCTTCCTTATCCGTCCACACAATCTCATGAAGATGAATCACATCATCAACCGGAATCCTCACGAAATCAGGAATCTCCTGAGCATTCGCCACTCCAAGATCTCTACAAAACACAAAATACTTCACAAGCTCCTCTCCCTGAGTCATCGACTTCGCCACAATCTTCAACGCCATATCCGCCTGCCGCTTCCCAGACTTCGAGTTAACATTCGGCAACACTTCCGCGATCCGTCGACAGATCCAACCGTACACCTCAAGTATCTCGTTGATCACATTCTCCATCGCTTCGTTAACCACAGGTATCCTCACACTCTCCCCAACCGGTTTAATCCGAACCAACGAATCGATAATCACTTGCATCTTACGTATAATCACAAGCCTAATCATAACCGAAGACTCCTCATCGTAGCGGTGACGGTTACCATCGTGGAATAGGATCGAACGTCTATCGAGAAACGCGAAGTAAGCGCGTACGAAGAGGTTGAACCCGCGCGAGTTCCTTCCTTTTCCTTCCCTGCCGAAAGCGGAGAGATCGAACGGTAACCGTCCGATCGA
Organism: Eruca vesicaria subsp. sativa; assembly: GCA_932364175.1. Taxonomy (NCBI): domain Eukaryota; kingdom Viridiplantae; phylum Streptophyta; class Magnoliopsida; order Brassicales; family Brassicaceae; genus Eruca; species Eruca vesicaria. Next base: position 370,314 of record CAKOAT010186265.1, on the reverse strand, counting down.
CTCCGCGGCGGTGGTTTTGGAGAGGAAGAAGCCGTGCATTAGCATTAGGCCTTTTAGGGCGACCACCCAGCTACGCGTGCGTGTCACGCGAGAGGAGATGGCGCTGATGAGAGGCTTGAGGCTGGCAGGGGTGGTGCGGACGTGGCGGTAGATGAAGAGAGCGTTCTCTGGATCGATGGAGAATTCGTCGTGGTTTGTTGCTTTCACCACGGCTGTCTTGAGAAGGTCATCTGCTGCGATGAGGCTTGTTCCGTCCTTGAGTGCTACGGAAGCTCGTTTCCATATGTTCATCTCCCGCTTTTGGTTTTCAAAACTTCTTTTTTTTTTTCTATTTTATAAGTTCGAAATTTTTGCTGGTTTTAAAACCAGAAAAAGGTCTTTGATTGTTTTAAAAACAAATTAGATAAAAGGATAAGCTAAAATAAGAAATCTCAAATTTGTTTTCGTAGAAAAATTCCTCTATTTTGTTGCTTTTTTCTAAATTTGTATTATCTTCCTCGTTCCTTTCATTTCAGTTTTCCTCAAATACATAATAATATAGGTTATAGTTAGCTTAACTTTAATTTATATTTTTATTGATACTTCTAATTTTCTTAAGATGAGTTCTTTCACTGCAATTTTTTTATATTTTAAAACATATGGAGTACATTTTAGATGAAAGAGTAAAGGAACGAGGGAGATAATTATAATATTAGTGGAAATATGGATAAATAAAATGATTCTAGAGAGTAGAAAACACCAAAACGGGTACATTTTGCTCCTATCTCCTAATAACAATGTCTGAAGTGGCAAAAGGTTTCATAAAACTCGCAGCTCTTTTTATAGTTTTTTTTAAAAAACTGCAGTTTCAAGATTTCCATCTCCCGACTTGTTTCTCTCTATATCTTCTCTTTTAATTGCTCTGTTTACTCACACCACTACCACTATTGCCATCGCCTTCCGCTGCAGCGATTCTGCTAACAGCTTCTACTTTAGTCTTCATTTCCAGCTTTCCTTCTACAGAGTTGCTTCCGTTGGATTTCTCTGTGGAGCCTTGTAAAGCCTTTTCTTGAGCTGAACCGGGTGGGAGGAACACACCGGTGCCAGGGATAGGCAGCCTGGGCTGTGGTGGCGGCTGGTGTCGTGGATGAGGCCAGACCGGTGGCCCAGGTAGGACACCACCAGGGAAAGGCATTGGAGGAGTAAGCGGAGGAGAAGGAGCTATGAAAATTGGCTTAGCAGCTCCGTTTGGTGGGAAGACACCTGTGGTGGGGATAACAGGGTAATGTTTAGGTGGGACGGTTGGGTGACGGTTGTGTTGTTGGTTCGGTGGAGATCTGCTAGGCGGTGGAGGCCAGTTAGATCCGGTTAAGGAGTTTCTCGGCTGAGATTTGGTGAATGTGATGAGAATCCTCTGCTTTGGGGTTGAGTGGATTGCAAACTTTGCGAGATCTGCGGATTTGCCTTCCACCAGAAGAACCGATCTGTTCAAAAAGACCAAAACATGTGATGATTAATTGACTTGAATGATCTCAGGTGTTGATAGAAAGATGAAACGGTTACCCGGAAGTGAGAGAAAGCTTGAGAGAGCCCTTGTAGTCGCCTGGATGATCAGATACAATGACTCTTCCAAATGTGACATCACATTCCGACAAGGACAAGATCCCAACTGGTCTTCCAAACCATGGAGCTAACATATGAGGCTGTGAGTGATCTCCCTATAGTTCCAAAAGAAGACTTTACTTAGTTAAAGAAACAAATCAATTGGTGTTACAAAAAAAAAAGAAACAGATCAATTAGTTAAGAAAAAACTAATTTACCTCGTTGAAGAAGTCGATGATGCATGCGTCTGGTTTCACAGGTATGATTTGTTTTGAGACAAAACGTTCAATGATGTCTGAAAGGAACGACGGGATTGGCTCTATTTTTCGACCTGCATAAAACTCATAGCTTATATTAAACCAATACACAGAAACTTATAAAGTAAAAAACATTTTAAAAGAACTTGCCTTTGATGCTCTCATCATCAGGCATTGTATCAGCTATGGGGAGACCGAGTTGGATCATCTCACGTCCACGTCCTCTATTTGGACGTTTATAACCCACATATGCCTCACCTGTTTTGCCATGAATCAGCGGTTTTAAGACATGACTTAATCATAACAAGCTATATCATTATCTCAGTGCAAAAAAAAAAAAATAGATTCTTACTTTGAAGTTGACCTCTTCTTCCGGAATTTCTCAGATTGTTTACAATAGAAACGAGTTGAGAAACTTCCTTTGCCTCAACCATATTCTCATATAGCTTCAGTCCTTCCACAACATTAACCTACACATAAGGGAGAAAATCAGATTTTATTTTTGTAGGTTTAAATTATAAGTAGACACATTGAAGAAGATCATCTCACCACTTTTGCTTCATACATCTCTTCCACAACAAAAGTCTTTGCCATGCTTGCAGTACACTCTTTATCTTTCTCCTCCTGCTTTACTCCAGAATTGAGCTCATTATCTGAAAGATAAAAAAAAACAACACAGAATCAGAACATTTCAAGAAAGTCTAATGCATCAGGTCAAACAACTAAAGACAATGTTTTCCAAAGTACCTTTAGAAACAGAGTTCACTATCTCCCCTTGAGTTTCTTCTGCACCAGCAGACACAGATTCTTCCAGATCTTTATGATCACTCTTTGCTTTCTCACTACCATCTGTCCCACAAAACAGATATAAAATATACATTACATCAACATATAAACCAACCAACAAAAGAGTCTAGAGACTAGAATACACATTAGCAGCTAAAAAGTTAACTTTTCTTACAAGCAAGCAAACAAACCAACCAAAAGACTATTTCCATTACCTCTCTTCTCCTCATCAACAGACAATATCTTCTCCGAACTCGAGTGATGCCCGTTTCTCGCCACTGATTCAGCTCCTTTATAACCACCATACTGCTTGTTAAATCCATAACCTGATCTCTTCCCACCAAACTTCAAACTCTGATCAGCACCATTGTAATAAGACCTTTGAGGTTGTTGCTGCTGCTGCTGTTGAGGCGTTGTTTTCAGTTTCCACACCCAAGCAGCGTGCTGAAGAGCGTTGTGAACATCACCGATCGTGTAATAAGGCTGCATATAGATAGCCTGAGACCAATTCGATTGACGATTCTTGATGGCTGAGATTGCGGCGTCGTATTGGTTCTGATCCCCGATCGCTTGTAGATGATGGCAGAGCCTGTCAATGATCTCGTTAGCCGCCGCCAACTCCCCGCGCAGCCACGAGATATACACGTCTCTCTCGTCGGGGATCCAGCTTCCGGCGATAGGGGGTGGAAACTGGAGTTTATCAGAGGGAGGAGCAACGTTTCCCGGTGGCATTGCCATTAAAGGAAAGTTTTTTAGGGTTTCTGAGTTTTAGCAGATCTAAAGAAGCAGAATTGGTTAGTAATGTGAGAAGATGAGATGAATTTAATGTAATTCAAACAAAACCCATGAAGAAAGTAGATTAATTTTCGGATGATAACAACAACAAAAATTAAAACGAAATTAGAAAAAAAGAGTGACCATGAAATGTGAAGGAAGTGTATAGATCTGGACGAGTAATCACGACTTCAGGGTGAAGCTGAGTAGATAAAAGGAAGTGTAAGTGATGTATAGATTAAGGGAAGCTTCCTTAAAGGTAAGAAAACGAGAGAGAGAGAGGAGAGAGAGATCTAGGGTTTTTGAGGAAAGATGTGGCTTAGTTAAGACGCATCATCTGTTTTAGGAGCAGTCTAAAACGGTGGCTTATCAGATCTCTCTCATTTTCTTTTTTTCACATGAAATTCTTATGCAAATTCGTTGTCGATAATTACGCAAGATGTTACACTTCTTTTTGAAAAGTAAAACTATTTATTTTTATTTTTTTTTTTGTGAACAAACTAACTACTCCCTCTGTTTCATTATAAGTGTCACTCTACAGCTGTGCACACGGATTAAGAAAACAATTAATTTTACATATTTCCTATATAAAAACACAATTACATATACACCTAACTATATTTTAACCAATAGAAAAACAAATTACATAATAAAATTAATAAATTTTGCATTGAAAACCGAAAACGACACTTATTTTGTAACGCAACAAATTCTCTACAATGACACTTAATATAAAACGGAGGGAGTAGTTTTTTGTATTTAGGTTTAATTGGAAACGAAATCGAGATTCCGCATCTTTTAAATGATTCTGTTTTTTTTATCAAATGGGCCATATGACCCAGTACGTAGAGATCGGTATATGGGCCAATAAGATATAGAGTTTTTTTTCTTCTTGATTCAGAGATTAGTACTCGACATATATATATTTGAAAGCTGAAACACCACAAAAAAAGGCAAATCCCTAATTTCCCATTTTGTTAAGGATTTCTACCCAATTCACTCATTAATAACCTAAGCAGCCAAGCTTAATATTGTACGCATTACGAATTGTCTTATTTCTTTACCAAAGTCGTTTATATCAACTTTTAGCAAGAAAAAATAAGTCGTTTAGATCATTACTATTAATAATTCGGAGATAACCGTACATGACCGAGTCCACATTCCACAGGTGTACATTTAATAAGTACAAACCAGTTACTCATCGTGTGTTAAATTTCACGAGGGTTAATCGCAGCCGTTAATTTTATAGAGATTCTTGTCAAGTACAACTCCATTAGAATAAATACTTACAAAATTATAATGGCCATGCAACTACGTCTACGTAACGTATTAAACTATTGTAACATCTCAATCATTATGAGATAATCATTGTTGACAATATCTATATATATATACACCGAAAAGCATCATTAATAATCCTCCCTTAATGTACTCATATTCATATAGCCATATTGTCCTCATAAATTAGATACATGTACTCATGAGCAGTGGCCGAGCCAGTGCTTGGGCACAAGGGTTAGTTGACCCAGGTGAAATATGTGTAAAAAAATTCTTTTGCTAACTGAGAAAATATCACAAAAGTTAGACAAATAACCCATGTAATATATGTTTTTTATAAAACTGACCCTCCTAGAATTTTTGGCTGTCTCCACCACTGCTTAGGAGCCAACATCATTTTTAAGGGGATCATTTATAAAAAATATTATATGTTATTACTAAAACAAAATTAAGATGGGTCAAATAATTTATGATATGGGGTCAAGCTAAAAAATTTTAACCAAAATTTACAGCAAAAACCTAACTTCTTATAGCTATATTCATTTTTTTTTTGTAAAAGTCATAGGGGTCAACTGACCCATTCTCACTACATGCTCTGCCACTGCATGTACTCGATTTAATAAGAAAAATGAATATCATAGAAAGTACTATATATATAGAGGGAGAATATAAGTAATTGACCATTGTTTATTTTATATAACTATAATATTTTATTGACTTGGTTTGAAAAACAATCATGATAAATACAGTTTTCTGATCATATTATTCAAAGAAACACGATACTTTGGGTCTAAGACCTTATCACATATAATATGTATATTGTATTCAACGAGGATAGTTGTACTGTTGAATTGTTCAAAGTTCAAATTATCTGTTTGATTATATATTGGTCAAGATAGCTGACAAAATATTGATATTTTTCTTTGAAATTTAATGAAATATCGGTCAAAATATTGACCAAAGATTTTATTCCCCCCCCCCCCCAAGTCTCATATTTTCCGTAAACCTGAGATCAACTGCGTGGAGTTTAAGTTGAAACCTAGTTTGGGTTCACGTCTTTCAGGATTTTAGTTTTCTTCCTTTTAAATTATTAGGCTATTGTATTCTAATTTTAAAAATTTAGATGATATAAGCCAAAAGATTGAAAGGCTGTGATTTAGCCACTGATACATTATAGTTCCATCTAAAGGCTGTGATTTAGACTCCATCTTCCCATTCATAGAACAAAAAAGGAACGGTTGCATCTTGCATGGACTTAGATAACACATTAAATTGTAGCCCGGCGTTTGGTTCACTTTGCTCTGGAGTAATCCCGGAGAAACTACTGAGACTCAATTCAAATTCTAACTTTTTCTTGTGTGTGCAAACCTCTGACGTTTAGTCCTATAGTCAATTATTTTTTCCATTATTATATAAAAGTAAGTTTAGAAGATATACTTGCCTTGCCTGATCACCCTACTTAAACTTGTATCCATCTTTAAAATTACTCATTAGGCCGTTCTTTATATTCAAAAAGCTATCATCAGCATTGTTCCTTTCATCTATTAAGTCATCCCTACTTCTCAACTCTCAAGAAAAAAATATATTTGTTGGACGCAGTAACCGGGGCTCCTCTTGGGACTCTCTCTTTATACAGCTGAAATAATTTTGTAGTATCAATTAATTAAGTTTACAATTTCTAGAAAAAAGTGAGTAGAACGTAGGGCCAGATTGAGTTAGATGGATGAGATTAAGAATCAAACGTACAATTAAATCCAAAAAGATTGAAACCTAGCTGTCTTCCCTATAGAAACTCCTTCACTTATATTCCAAACCCTTGTACGTACGTAAGCAATTCATTCATCATTCGTTCACCAATATTGCATGACTAGTTACACTAATTAAGAAGTGCCAGAAACGACTAATAATCTTAAAACAATATCAAAGTCGAATTAAGCTTATATTTTTATCATTTTATTTCATATAGTAATAAAAGTCTTAGGGGTTGATTGGTAAAGACTGTAGTTTTATATTTTTAGCTGTAGAAATTAATTTGTAGATTTATTTCCTGTAGTTTCTTTTGCGGTAGCTTTTTAAAACACTAATTTTTTTGTTCTAGAAACAAAATTCTCTACAGCCATTTTTTATTTTTCTAGAGATTTTTTTGATATAGGTTTTTTGAAAAAAAGAAAACTTGATTGGTTGATTTATATAGCTTTAAACTAAACTTTAGCTTTCTAAAGCTACGACAACAACCAATCACCCCTTAATAGGTCACTGGTCGAATCAGTGTTATGTACTTGCATAAATAGTTGTTGTATAGTGCAAAAAGCAAAATAAATGTGCATCTTTCCGTTTTTCCCTCTTGTAAAATTGATTGATCTGTTTTTTGAACCAAATTTTTTAAAATGTTATTATTTCCTCCCGAGAAAATTGTGTGACACTTTGACTGATACGATCGTTCATCTAAACCACAGCTTTTATCCGGATTGTGGTCAAATCAGTTGTACCGGCCTGATCGACTTTAACAACATCGTTGGTTAGTGACTAAGAGGAATGTATATTAGATAATTATTGGACTATTAAAGTGATTGAAATGGCATAAACACTTACGTATGATTTTATGTTTCTATTTTATATAGTTTCGGGTTGTTTTCACACATCAATTATTTTAGTATAAAGTACCCTCTAAGATATCATCCTTACCCGACAGAGCAGGTACTACAAAATATATCTAGCACATTCTCTTCTCTTCTCTTATATCTTCCATTCTCTCACACCATTGATTTAAGTCATCATCTTCTTGAACAAGAAGTAGTCTGAGCCAAAACTAGAATCAGCGAATGGACGGAACAACTTTTAAGCGTCATTCGTCGCTTTCGACACTTGTAGCTCATTTCTTTGGCATCTTAGCCGTTATTCTAATGCTCGTGTGGCTTCTCCATTACCGTGAAGGCATCGAGTATGGCTCCGACAATCCCCTTAAGGTTTTAAATGTAAGTTTTGTTTTCAAACTTTGTGTATGTATATACATATATACTTCAAACCGTTCAATCATGTTTTAACTCGATTAATTAACGTATATTATTTCTAAGTACTATTTTTTGGGCTCGGAAATGGTTGATATATAGGTGCATCCATTTCTCATGTACTGTGGATTTCTCTTCCTCGTGGGCCAAGGTAATTTAATTACCTAAATACTTTATGTATTATGGTTAATCTGGCAAATATATATTTAATTTTGTATACGGATGGTTCAAGTTTAGAATATTTTTTTTGGCTTAGTGCAATCAATGGAATGATTCAGGTAGCCAAACAAAGAAAAAGATTAAATTCGTACTCATGCATGAGTTATATCATAAAATAATATTTGTGCAGCGATGATGACGTACAAAACGGCTTATGCCTCGCATCAAGTACAGAAAATGGTTCACGGTGGGCTTCACTTAATAGGATTAGTTCTAGGTATTGTCGGAATCTGCGCCGCCTTTAGGTTCCACGACAAATTAAACCTTAAAGACATGGTCTCTCTTCACTCCTGGATCGGTCTCACCACTTTCATCCTCCTCGGCCTCCAGGTCAACTTAAATTAATAGATTATGGATTTTAACGTTAATATCAAACCGTAATTACTTGTTGAAAATTTGTGTTGATGATGTAACTTTACAGTGGCTACTCGGCGCGTTTACATTCCTTGCGCCACAATCTTCATCCGGGACAAGAACGAGGATGATGCCGTGGCACGTCTTAGGTGGTCGGGCTCTACTTTATATGGGTATTGTCGCAGCACTTACCGGACTCATGCAGAGAGCCACGATGCTTGGTCAGAGCACAAACGCTGAGTCACGACTCATTAACTTCACTGGCTTAGCTATTCTACTCTTTGGCGTTTCCGTCGACTTCTCCGTCGCTCTTGGCCGTTATGCTTGATGGATTCCTATATTAACTAGTCTACCGTTAAATTAATCTTTCTTTGTTGTATCAGTTAATGAATTATTGTTTGTTTGTTTTGGTGTGTAAATGTGATTGGTGTGATATCTAAATGGGTCCTGAGAGTGATTATGAAATGATATTTGATTCTTAATTTTACTTTGGATTTTTTTATTTGTTGATCTTATTTTGATGCTTACTAAAAGTTATTTATTTACATATTTTAGTTATAGTGGTAATTTTCCACGTCAGAAAGCAATCTCAACGGTCCAGAAAAGATTCAGCCATTACCATTTACTTGTCTATTTTATACTCTTTATCAAAAGAATATTTTACATGTTTTAAGTCGTAACTTGGCTCAACTTTTTTATTAAGTGGTATTTTTTTTTCACTTTTATCTGCTGCTAAGTTATCTGAAGCTTATAAGTTTTTGGGGGTTCGAGTGAAAAAACTCTGCATTAATTCACATACTTACAAATATTTCAGCTTATTCTTTTGTAAAAATATGTCAATATAGAACTTTCAAAACAAAGTCAATCATATAGTTAACAAGTTGACAAAAAAGTCAAATCATATAGTATTATAGTGTATACTAGTTGTTTATAAAAAAAAGTTATACTTGTCTTTTCATTTCCATATTTTGTTTGTGATGAAATCTTCAGAGCCAAAATAAACAGTAAATATGATTTACTTTATACATAACAAAGGTATCATATTTGATCAAAAAAAACTAAGGCATCATATAAACATACAAAATATGTATAATTATTATTAGCAAAAAACTAAAGTTTTAGATTTAAAAAAAAAGAAAAACTTAGAATTGAGAAAAACAAATAAAGCAGTTATAACTGATATTTTCCCACAAAAGGCAACAAGAAGCAAATAAATGGATAATTAAAGAAGCTCTGTTAATTCAGATTTCTTTTCATACTAATTGTTGTCTTGTACTTTCCATTCTCTTCAACAATCCTGCAATCTCAGCCTCCATTCTCAGCTTCATGTTCCTGTAATCACAGTGAGAGTTCTCAAGCTTCTTCAACTCCTCAAGCTTATTCCTCCTCCTCTCCTCCGTCTCCTGCAGACACAACCTCGCTAGCTTCTCTGTATACTCCTCCTCCATCTTCTCAGTTTTCATCTCTATCATTCTCTTGAAACTCTCTGCCTCCATTCTCGCCTCATCAGCTTTCTTCTGAAACATTCTTGTTTCAGCCTCCTTGATTCTCACCATGCTCTCTAAACTATCAAAACTGTTCATCATTGCATCTGTCAACGCAAAGCTCTTCTTCATTTGATCCTTTGATGTTGAAGGCGTCACAGATGCTTCATCTTTTCTGTAGCTTGTCTCTGTTACAACTGTTTGCTCCTTCGGTGGTTCAGGAAACTCTGATACCGATTCTGCATCTGCAAGAATTAATAACACGAGAAACAAAAAGAGTCAAAACTTTTAACCTTTAGAATCCATAACGCTTAAGGTTCCTAATCATGATGAGTATAATACTACTAAACAATTCTTTTTTATATTTTCTAAACAAAGCATCATTAACTATACATGTACTCATAATTTGACCAATAATAAAATAGTCAGCATAATATCATTGATCAGTTACTAAATCTCATATAATTTAGTAAATAAAATATTTTTTTAAATGTTTAAAAAAGGAGGGCATAAGTGGAAAACTCACAGTTGAAAAACTGAATGATGAAGTTAGATGCATCAACAGGAGAAATCTGTTTACTCTCAAGTTTCTTGACCATTTCATTAGCTTTAAGATGCAATGTTTTGCCTTTAGCATCATCACTTCCTCTAAAAACCTTTCCAACACAATCAAGCTCCTTAACCAGAGTCTCAGGCCCCCAATTCTTAGCACAACACACAAACACATCCTTAACAAACCCAAACATCTCCGACTTGTGCCCACACCCAATACAATGAAACAACATCTCCGTCTTATTACCTCTCGGACTCTTCAAACTAACCCCCGGCTTAATAAGATTCTTCTGAATCCCACAAGCAGCGTGACACCAATGAGAACAAACATCACACCCCACCCAACTACAAGTATTACTAGCCGAATCGAATCTCAGACAAACCGGACACATACACGAGCTACAAAAGCCTTTGTTCTTCGAACAGATGTTGCATTCACAGTCATCAACAGGTAACAAACCCTTGCAATTCACGTTCCGACACCTCACGAACATAAAAATCTCCACCAACTCGTTCATTGGGATACGGATTTTACCAGATAGGAAGTACTTAAGCCCTGTTCTAACCGCCACCAAGATGTCTAACTGATCCTTAACGCATTTAGACAACGTCTCTTTGCAAAGATCGGATCTTTTATCTAACTGACTCTGAAGACTCATCAGCTTCTCCTTACCCTCCACGGAATCAATCAAATTCCTTAAGTACTCTTTAGCTGATTCCAATGTTTCATCAGCCATCCCTTGAATAATCAACGCTACTGACGAAATAGACTTCGAGACGACGTCGTATAAGACTCTCTCCGATCTGACGTCATCGTTTTCTTCCAACTTCTTCCTCGAATCGCCGGAGATCGTCGTCGCCGCCGCTACTTCCATCCCCGGGCGAGCGGGTAGCTCGGAAGGGAAGAAGGAGTAGTCGGAGGAGGTCGACGGTTTACCGGAGATCGGAGTTCTGGCGAGCGCGACGCCGCCGCCGTCGCCGACGGGTCTGAACCGGCTGTGGACGGATCCGTTGGTACCTTCGCCGGCGCACCAGATGCGGTCGTCTTTACTGACGGAGCAGTCGAAGTCGGCGGAGCAGCTGAGGTTGTGGGAGAAAGGGTGGGAGTAGGAGTAAGACATGGACGGAGCCGTGGCCGTGAAGTCGTTGGAAAACGACGTCGTTGTACGCTCGCTGTTGATTCTCGGTCTTTTGACGGCGTTTGAGGCCGTTAGTGATAGAGACACGTCTGGTAAAGCTAGAGAGAGGTTTAAAGTCTCGATCTTGTTTTTTTCCTTCTCTTCTTCTTGTTCTTGTTCTTGTTCTTGTTTGACTTCTTCGTGAGCTTTTCGCTTAGAGGAGTTGAAGAAGTCTCTCTCGATCCATTTCTCCTCGTCGTCGTAGGTTTGATTCTCGGGGAAGGTTACGACCTCTTTGCCCTTTTGACTTTCGGCGATTTTCTCGGAGAGGTCGCGGTTGTTTTCGCAGAGGTAGCTGAGGGTGAGCTCGTTTCCGGATCTGGGGGATGATCTGGAGGAGAAGGCGTCGAGGGTGTTGGATCGGGAGGTGAGAAAGTCGAGGCCTTGGTGAAACTGGTTGTTGTTGGTTTTGTCGTCTTGGTTGTTGTTTGTGTTTAGATGAGCGAATCGAGGCTTTGAGGTTTTGGTTCGTGAGCACTCTCCGTCTCCGGCGAGATCTTTATCTCCGTTCATCGCGTTGGAGAGAGAGGATGAAGAGAGAGAGGGGATGGATGGGGATGAGAGAGAGAGTGTGAGTTTTTACGATGCGGAGAGAGATGGTAAAAAGGTGGGAAAAGTTCGGTCGTCTCTCAATGGGGGAAAAAGCTGAAATAATGTGGGAGTTTCGAGGGTGTTATTGTCATTCGAGGATAATAAAAAAGTTAACGGCTGTTTTATTTTATTTTTTGTTCAGAGTGTTTCACACGAGTCACGAGACGCGGTTTTTTGGCATGTCTTGACAACGTTGAAACTTGAAAGAGTCTTTGTATGTTTTCCTCCCTTCAATAATTTCAATTTACTCAATCATAGCTTACACAGGGCTTTATCCGCCGTGGACCTGTGGTGGTTATGTTTTAGGCTTTTCTCTACTACGATCAAGTACATTTGTTGATTTATTTGATCTGATTTCTGTGTTATTTTAGCTTTTTGGTTCAATTTTTTCTTCTTGTTTGTTTGCTATTTTAGCTTAGGGCTTTACTCCAGAAGAACTGGTTCTTGCTGGCTTTGTATCTCCCAAATGCATTCCTCCATGTATCATCCAATAGTTTCAGTGTTTAAGAAAATCTAATACTACGAGAGGTGATCTATGTCTCAAGAATAAAATGGGACAGTGGACCTGGACCGAATATTGTAGATTTTTTTCTATAAAAAGTCAACACGTTATGTATTATTGATGCCCACTTGTCATATTCTTAATTTATTGGATTTGTATTGCTTGTGTAGATATAATCATTGTAGGCATGTACAAACTTAGTGTATGATTGGGGCCTTTTTTTCTTACTGAGTTCAGTAAATGTAACTAACCTCCAGTTAAGATTCGGCCCTTTTAGAATCTTTGCGTGTAACGAAGGCCCGTTATCAAAGCAATGGAAAACTCGTGATTACTAGTGAACACGTGGATCACAAGTATTCGCGCCATGAACCACAATTAGTGAAAAATGTTTGAATCCAAAAATTATTGCAGTACGCCTAAGTTGAAAACAATATAAACCAAAAAATATTGACGTCCACTACATGGAAAAGGTAAACTAGTCGCTGAACCTGATAAAGGCTCATTTGATCTCAGAGAAACACACTTTATCTTCTGACCAGTTTAAGAAAACTAGTTACGATTAGGAAAATAGAACAAATCTTTCAGAATTCTATAAAAGAGGAAAAACAATAAGAAAATGGGTAATATAATGTATTAGGGAAATTTAAGCAATAAATGTGTGTGGCGACACAAATGGTGGTCTAGTAATTGGTATTAGTATGCCAAGACAAGAGCTAATTAAGCCCAGAGTTTAAGTATATAAAGCTGCAGAGGCATTTGCTATATATACCTTATGTATGATATTTTGTAAGTTGTAATAATAACCTGTGAGATCGTGTTTAAGTATACCGTGGGTTCTGGTTTTGGGTATTTGTTGTTGTTGTTGTGGATTGCTTACTGCTCAAGCAACCATTCCAGGCTCTGTATGTAGAAAAATAAATTTTAAACACAGTCACTAAACCCTTTTCATGGAGAAAATAAGGTCTCATACGATGGGAGTGATGCTAATGAATACCTTGACGCATTCAGGCAGGTCGTTATCTTCTGTTCTAACATGAACCTGCAAAGAGAGAGAAAGAGAGGTTATGGGATTGTGAATATTCTCTATGTTCTTGAAATAAATAAATAAAGCCTTCTAAGTAGTGTTGAATAGATTGTACCTTTATGACTCGTTGGTAGGCTGAGATCTTGTTGTGTTCAATGCAAGCGAGAACTACGAGTCCGGCTGCTACAGTTGAGGGCCAAAAACATAGTTGAGTGTGATCAGCTAGTGAAGTAACGGCCAAGGATTTGGCTTTCCTTTCAATTTCTGGGTTGGCTCGGGCAGCTTTTAGGTAGAACCTGAGATGTATAAATGATAGTTATTATGAAGTTTTCAGTGTGTCTATGTGTATTGGAAAAGAAAACACATATTAACAGAGGGTTTTACTTTTACCATAAGAAGTTAAAGATTGTGGGTGAGAAGCATTTGAAGTTCAGGACTTCTTGAACCAGCCACTCCATTGCTACCACCTCATGCCGGCTATACTTTAGGTTCCGGATGTAGAAGTTCCTTTTCCGGATGCTAATCAAATAGAGGAAGTATCAGGCGAGTATAAGGTATTTACAGAAAAGAGCTTTTGCAAAACAGAATCTTATATTTGACACACATGACTATATAGGATTAGTGTATGTCGAAACCATATAGGATTTGTATTAGACTATCATTAATCCCTGATTTGGTTCAGTGTAAAACTCAGTTTCTTGAAATGGTACTCTTCATATTGAGAACATTAATCTAATGAACACTGTTTTCAGGATAATGAAGCTGGAAAACTGGTTGGTACCTATTGTAAGGTTGATTTTCTTCAATTCTGGTGGCCAGAGTAAGACTCGCGATCCCCACTAGCACTAGAGTCCTCTCGTTGTTGAAGGATCCCTTGCTCAGGAATCGATCCAGCAGACTAACACCTAGAAACAATGTCTCTGACTGAAGCTCCATATCAGAACATTGCTGCGTATAGTCAGCGAAAAGACAATCAGCAACAAAAGAATACCAGCATAGGTCACTGATACATACATTCACAATACAAGATTATTAGATGAGCTATAGATATCTCTAGGCTACAACAAGATCTCAAAATATTCATTCCTCAGATCATTAACTATCCTTAATCGACCTAGAAATTGCATGAGCTCCTACATTGAGAGTTCACTGTATAGCATAACAAAATGCATGTAAGAAGAGAATGATAATATTCACCTGCACAATCCATTGAACCATGATCAAGCGTAGACGAGGGATGAGATCAGAATGATCCATCGTGGAGCAGTAAGCCTTAGCACAGTCACGCAAATATGCATGACTTCTCTCCCTTTCCCTCAGCCTTTGATAGCTCTCTTCAACCTCTTCATCTTCAAACCTTAGCAGCTAAAACAGTAACGTATAGCTAAAATCAATTCCATGTTAAGGACACAGCATAAAATTCTCAGATCAAATTAGATTATCAATCGAGTGTAAATCTCAATCCACACTTACTTCAGACTGGATATCACGGTGTTGCTCACGGCGAGAAGATTCGAGATCGTTAGGGATTGTGGATCTACAGAACTGCGCCATGAACTGGAGATACAGAGAGCGAGTATGTGAAACGGGAGAATCAGAGTTCGATTTCTCAGAGAATTCGCTACCGGAATCGAAAAACATTGACGGAGTGTAATCCGATAAACCGAAGTCGGAGGACTGCGAAAGCGGCTCCGATGATTCATCCTCGTAACAGTCCGAAACCTCTTCGCCGGAGAACGTCTCTTTGCAAGCGAGATCGGAGACGCATCCGACTGTCACAATCTCCGCCTTCACTTCCACGAATCCGCTCGGTTTGGAGATTTCGGTTTCTTCGTTATCGACTCCTCCAGTTACGCTCCCGAACTTGGAGCAAGACTCCGATACGAACGAAACGACGTCGCTCTCCTTATTCTCCGAAACGAAATTCAAATTCCTCCGGCTATCGGTCACGTGCTCGGCGAATGTCACGTCCGATCGTGTCACTGACGATTCGCTTACTTCTACTTCGATCGCTTCTCCCTGCTTCTCCTTGTTCAGCTTAGAGTAAGACCTAGTAATCCTCCGAAACGCAGGATCAGCAATCGTCTCCTTAACAGGTCCAGAAACTTCCACCTCTTCTTCAACTCGCTTCTTCCTCTTCTCGACTCTGGTCGAACCGCACGAAACGTCGTCGTCGACTGCAGATAACAGATTCGAGCAGGAATCGACGGAAGCAGCGGGTACGAGTGGGGAGATCTGAGCTCTCTTCCGACTTACACGTATCGACCGGAGATTTTTCCCGGCGAACGGCGTCGCCGCGGCCTTACGCTTTGAACTCCTCGACGCGATCGCCTTCATGCTTTCGACGATGGAAATTTGAAATTCGAAAATGGAAGTTTGTTATGGTTTCGTTGGTTAGAGAGTCGAGAGTGTGATGCGGTTATGGAAGTTGAGAGGGAGGAGTGTGAAGAGATGGTGGAGAGTGAGAGAGGTTATTATACCCTACGATTCGGTCCACGTCCACGTCCTTTTCATCTAATTTTCACCAACTTTGGACGCCAAACGTTTGCGTTTTGAATTTCAATCACTTTTTTTTAAACCGGTTTATTTCGGTGGTGAACCTCCGAAACGGAACTACCCGAACCGACCGGTTCTTAGAGCTAGTAGTATTCAATGTTCGAGAACTCGCTACACATTATATGTGTGGTAATTCCAGACCTAGCGCATAGCGTAAAAATCAGGGACTACACAGAAATAATTAAAAATTATGCATATATAAATATTTTAATGAGTTGTTATATATGAACGGTTACGATCTAATACAATACTAAACACTTATTATGTGTTATTTCATAGTTTCGGTATCCAAATTTATATATATTTTTATTACAAAAATTTTTAAAAACATAAGTCCTCGGTATATATCGTTGGTATATAGTGACGGAATACCGACAGATAATATATACTCCCTCCGTTCTTAAAAGATGTATATTATAGAGAAAAAAAATTGTTTCAAAAGATGCATTTTTTACCTTTTCAATGAAAGATTTAATCAAAATTGTAAATTTCAAAAAAATTAATGGTGTTTATTGAGTTTCTATTGGTTAAAAGTTATTGAAAATTGTTACTCACAAAAACAATGCATTTACAATCAAAATTAAATGAGTTTTCTTAATATTTGTGAAAAGTCTAGAACATTGATTATTTAGGAACAGACGGAGTATAGTATTTGCATAAATATTTAACTATAAAAATGTTTTTATAACACGATTTTACACGAAAACATTTTTATAGTCTAAGATTAGGTGAATATGATTGTATAAGTATATGAGTGTTAAGATGAGATGTTATAAAACAGTGATATACATACATAAATATTTTAGTGAGTTGTTATATTTGAACGGTTGCGATTTAATACTATACTAAATATTTATTAAGTGTTTTTTCATAATTTCGGTATGCAAATTTATCCTTTTTTTTTTTGAAATTTATTAAAAACATAAGTCCTTGGAAATTTTCTCGAAATATTTTTCAAGGACATTCCGACGAACTTGCTTTGTTCGTCGGAATGTCCTCAGTATATTCCGAGAAATTTCTGACGAACTTCTCCACTTTGAATAAAACCATAGTTCGTCACTATATCGTCGGTATATAGTGATAGAATATTGACGGATTTCCGACGACATCATTTATATATTTTATCGGAAGATCGTTGGAATTTCGTCGGTATATATCGACGAACCCGACGAACCACGTTTGGTTGAAAAGTCGTCGAAATATTTCAACGAATTTCTAACAAAGTTATATCTTTTTTGTTTTCGTCGGAAAACCATTAAAATTGTCCGACAATTTTATTGTCCGTCGGAACGTCCGTCAGAATATAGCGTGTTTTCTTGTAGTGACCAAGTCATCCCGGTGAGAAAGTGATGAAGAACAGTGCTATAAAAACTACCACTTTCTAGAGACCAAAAGTTGACGAAGACGTTGATAAGAAATCCACCGCTTCCTAGAGGCAAAAACTCGACCATCGGAAGGCTAAATCAGAAAAGATTCGACGAACAAGAGCTTCCACACTCTCGCTCTCTAAAAAATATGAGAGATAGAAGAGAGTAAACGCAATTCAATGCTTAATGTATAGCGAATAAATTGATAAGTTTTGAACCTCCGAAAAATTAAAATTTTATTTACAAAAAGCCCATTAAATAATAAACTACAGAACGTAATGTTTAAATTATATTATGATTTTCGTGACAAGACATATTTTATTTTAAATTAACTAAATAAATTTTATCTACAACAACCAAAACTTTTCTGGAAAGGGCAAAGATGGTGGATTACACTTGAACCAAACTCAAATACAATCTTCCATTTCAATCTTGAATAGGCAAGTTCATAACTACTACGTTATCAACAGATTTATCGAAATATGGTATGTACAGATCATATGTAACAGATATGATGGACTGATCTAATCAAGGCTATAAATCCAATATATATTAAATCCATTGTCCAAAGATTAATTCTTCCAAAATAAAAAAAAATCTTACAACATAAATTTTATAATCTATTTAAAAAAAAAATCGTATATCTTCTTCCCCATATATCAGTTTTACTTTCGCCTAACGTCCCATTAACGATTAGATTTATTTTTTTCTTTTCAAAAACAGCACAAGGATGAGGAACCTCCAGATATTCGTTGTTCTTTTCATGGCTATTTTTATTTTTTCAGGTACTAAATTGATCTTAAATATATGAATTACTACTACGGTAAAGGTCTGCAGCAAAATAGTTATAAACTTATAATTAATGAGAATCACTTAAATCTTTATATAGTACTCCCTCCGTTTCAAATTATTTGTCATTCTAGGTTTTTACACAGATTAAGAAAACATTTAATTTTACATATTTTCAATATAAAAACACAATTACCAATACACCTAACCACTTTTCAACCAATAGAAAAATAGAATATCATATAAACATAATAAATTTTGTCTCGAAACTCTAAAACGACACTTATTTTGAAACAAATTTTTTCCTCTAGAATGATATCTAATTCGAAACGGAGGGAGTATTATCTTATTTGTTACATGTGCATAATATGATAAATTTCAATTGGTTTGATTGTGTGATGGATTCCTCTGAATTTTTTTGGCACACTTGTAAACTAGAAGCTCTATCCAACTGAGCTGTAGCCTAATTCTAGGTTTCTATATGCAAGCCACGAGATTTTGTTTATTCTTATAAGATTCTGACTTTTTAAAAATTGTTTGAGGTGCGAGAGAGATGAGAATGACCCGGGAGAAAAGAATTTGTCCAGTGTTCTGGCCAATGGTTCAATGCGATGCTAAAAAGTGTGAGAAGATGTGCTTTGACCTTTACTTTCCTCCGGTTTCCTCTTACTGTTTTAGAACCGGACTCCCAAATGCTAGATGTGCATGTATTCTTCAATGTTGATAATGAGAATGATATTTTGATCGATAATTAGGCATTATCGTGTATTAATCATGTAATCCGAAAATAATTAATACAACAACCATCACTTACTTTGTTGTATAAGATAATAAGTAGAGGCGCATGCATTCTAAATGGTTTATGCGCATTCTCTAATGCTAATTTTGCTAAAGATAAGTTATTAAGTGAAAACATTTTCGAAAAACTTTTGGTTTTATTTTTCTTAAACGCAGAGCAGGAGGGCAAGCGCGCCATATTGATTTTGTTCTCAAATTACGATTGCCGTTATTCTACAAAAGCGTTTCAAAAAACGCAACATAACAAAACGCGAATACACTAGGAATTTCACAAATTGGGGAAATGCGTTTGACATCATTAATAGCATCGACTAGTTGTCACGTTTCACCCTTATTTAAGGGGTCGATGATGAGAGAACAATGTCGTTTAGCTGATTGTACACCGCATCCATAAAACTGTGGGTTTCGATAAGAGGCTTCTCCATTGCTTCCTTCAGCTCCCGTAGAGTCAAGCAATAAGCTTCCTATATGTGAATCATTTTGACATGTATTATAATTATTTTTTCTTTGCAAAATCAAATCAAACTGTAAAAAATAAAGAAATACGTGAATATAAAGGCATGTGAAAATGTTGTTTATTGTTGTGGACTATATTTTGGCTGAAATTGTTTATAATTTAAAGAAAGGGAAATAAAAGGAGAATTACCATGAATTGATCAAGCTCTGAAGAGGTAGCATCGGGGGGAGAATCAGAGTGGAGAGAGAGTTTTGTTAGGGCAAGATCATCCGTCGTGTTCATGATCTCCGGTGAGTCAAAGTCGCCGGAACATACCTGGTTGTGGTAGGTCCAAATACGTTCGAAATTAAAATTTTGTAGAAATTTTTATTTTAAAAAGATAGAGAGAGAACCTTTAAGCAACTGAGATGTGAGTGAAGAAGAAGCCCATAGAGAGGATGGCTTGAGATTCTCTTCTTTAGATTCTCCTCTTCGTCTTCTTTTGTATTCTGATTAATCTCTTGTTTCTTGTTTTGTAAGAAACTGTTCTCGTCTTTCTTCACCTCCATGTTTCACTAGTCTATCACAGAAGCTCTACCTGTACATACAATACATAACATGTATATATATAGTATAGAGACATGTAATCTGCTTGTGAATCTAGGGTTTTAAGATTACTTTTTGGTCTGTTTGTCGGTATACGAGACTCTTATTACTGTTACACATTTATGCCCCCACATTTATTATACATACATATTATACGGTCAAGATGTCACACATATATCATACTATTATTAAGCAGTTGTATGTACGTATTCATATAAAAGAAAAGAAAAAATATTTTAAGGGGATTGTGATTTCTTTGTATATGAAACTAATCACATGGTACAAATGGGACATATCTAGTGAGTAATTAATCAAGAAAATAAATAAAGGATGAGAAAGAAAGGGTGAAGTGAAAGGAGAGGGAAGAGTGGAGGAACAGTGGAAGCAGAAAAGATTATCAAGAAAAGGGCGAAGCATTATGTTGTTGCTTACGAAAGCACTTTGAGTCAGACTGTCGATAAATAGAATTATGCACAAGTTTCATTGTTTCCATGTTTGCCTTTTTTGTTTCCATCGTTTTTCTTCAATAATTTAAATTTGCATAATAATAGCTGCTGATGAGGTCGTTTTTTACGACGTTTATATGGAAATTCCATATAGAAAACGAAGGAGCTTCAAACAATTTGTGTATAATTTATCTATATTTAATTTTCAAAGTTAGTTTAACTAGAAATTGATAAATCGACATCACACATGTAGATTAGTCTCTCTTTTTGAACTTTGGTGTAGATTAGTCTTTAAAACGATGAAATAGTTTATATAGTTGTATATGTGATAAACATGAAAAACAGCTTTGTCACTTACTTCTGTAAATCCATGATCTTTATATGATAAGCGTTATAGGTTATAACTACTATTTTATAATCTGAAATCTACTTTATACACTCTGTTGATCAGTGTCATATAACAACAATGGCCGAAACAATAAAACAGCACATAATTAACCACATAACCAATGACTAAGCTGTGTTGATATTTTAATCGAACGATAACTGGGGTAAATTAGTGGATTTGATGATCTTAACACACTAATACGTAATAAGATGTTACACATTTGTATAATACTCCCTCTGTTCCTAAATAATCCATGTTCTAGACTTTTCACAAATATTAAGAAAATTCATTTAATTTTGATTATAAATGCATAGTTTTTTTGTGAATAACAATTTTTCGTAACTTTTAACCAATAGAAATTCAATAAACACCAATAATTTTTTTGAAACTTACAATTTTTCATTAAATCATTCATTGAAAAGGTAAAAAATGCATCTTTTTGGAACAAATTTTTTTTCTATAATATACATCTTTTAGGAACGGAGGGAGTATTCATTAACGTCGGAGAAGAGAGAGAGAGAGGAAGGAAGGTGGAAAGAAAAAAGGAGGATCAGAAGAGGGAACAGTGAGAAGATCATAAATAGGAATAGAACTGTTGTATCAATGGGACAGTTCCATATTTGATGAGTAATGCATTTGCCAGTTTTGGAGCCCCAAACCCTATTATTGATCTCCCGATAACGACCTTTCGTACTATCCACTTTCTTCTTCTTCTTTTACTCAGATAAACATAAGTAAATTCACCCATTTTCCAAGTAAAGATCCAAAAAAATTTCCCCATTTTCTACCTTTCCTCATCTCCCATTATCGCAACAATACTGTCTTGACGTTCCCTCATTGATTATACATTAATCTCTCATTAAAGAGCATTACTTCATTAATTGTGGGTTTCTTGATTTAAGCTGAAAATCACTATTTCTATAGAAATGCTAACTAATACTTCAAATATGAAAACAAAAAAAATTGATAATTACATAAAAAAAACAAAAATTGTGAGGCTAACTCATTTTTCAATCCAATACAAAAACAGAATCTCAAAAAAGATTCTATATATAATACTTTCTCCTTTTCATTTTATTTGTCATTCTAGGTTTTTGCACATAAATTAAGTAAATATTTAATTTTACATATTTCTAAGATAAAAACACAATTACCTATACACCTAACCACTTTTCAACCAATAGAAAAATAGAATATTATATAAACTAATAAATTTTGCCTCGAAACTTTAAAATGACACTTAATTTGTGACAAAAAAAAACCTAGAATGACATATTATGAAACGGAGGGAGTATTTTTTGCTAATAATGACCCAAAAGAAATTTCGTAATAATATTAGAGAGGGTAGCTTTTAGGTGAATCTCAAATATTAATAGCTGGAAAATACAGTATAGGTAATTAATTGACTTCTGTTTCGTTTATTGGATGAAAAAGAAAGGTAAAATCGAATACAATAAATAGAAGAAAACATTTGATCTCATGCTGTTTTAACTTTGGTTTCATTTATATCCGATTAGATGTATATATATTTTGCTTTTAAGATAGCAAAAGAACATCAAACTAGCAAGCTTTCAAATTGATTAAATGTAATTGGATTGAACACTTGTACGCTATAGTGTTCAATAAAACTAAACTATTACATGTGGTAGCCCATCAGACAATCATTCTGCAGTGTGAAACATTAGCATAAACCTTCGTTTAAGTTTTGCACAAACAAAAAAGAAAGACCTTTAAGAAACCGATCTGACACGACATCGTATGCTAGTTAAGCTATTAAGCTTAAGTTTCCGATAAATTCGTTTTCTGTGTCAAAAATATTCATAATGTGACTTCGTATTAGCTTTAATTACCGACGACTAATGTGTTTATCTTTTACTGAAACAAAAAGGAAAGAAACCATAAACTCCTTTTCCCCCGCTAGTTTTAAATAATAACCCTTCACACCTAATATATTACCCCTTAACTTTCACTTCTAATATATTACCCCCGAATGTCTCCAATTCTTTGCACCAGCGCAGATATGAGCAGAACTCGACTTTTTAACGAAAACCCACCACGAACAAGGCCACAACAGCGTCTCAGATCGCTTTGATTGGTCTGCACAAAAACACATACTTAACCACTGCCATCTATAAATCCATGATCAAATATTGACCACCTTAGTTACCCTCAAAGACGAGATGATATTTAATTTAACTACAGTCACCTGAGTCTCTTGCTTCTTGTTGAAAGTAGAGGCATAAACTTCATCAGTCTTCTCTTGGCAGAGCTCATCAACTTCTGAGATTCTAAGTAATCTGCAACGACTCCATCATACCAGCACACAGGACAGTGAAAGTTCCCGTCTTCATCAAAGTTAACCGCACAGTTCAAACATTCTTTGTGAACTTTTGATACACACTCGCTTCTGATACATACCAACAACGTTCCTTCTTTTCCACATTTCCAACATACATCATCGCTCCCACTGATTAACCAGGTTCCATCTTTTGTACATTTTACACGTGCATTCTCACCAATTGTATAATCCTTGCTCATGGGTTCAGTGTCTGTGTCTTGATCAATCTCTGTATCTTCATCGATCACAATTACTTCATCTTTTTCATTGGTGTGCATTGGCTCATCTTCATCGTCGATGAGAGTTACTTTATCCTTCTCCTTTATGTTTTGCTCCAAACCAATATGCACTTGTTGCTCATCTATCGGCTCCTCCTCGCCTGTATCCATGTGCACTGGTCTATCACCTCTAGAAATAGGATCATTTGCTTCCATCTCAGGAGCTGCATTCGTCTCATTCTCCATTAAACTCAAATCTCTCAGCTACATGAATCCAAACAGAAAAGAATAGCGTACACTATCTCAATCACTTAATGTAAGCATCCTACTACAAAAAATCATGAAACAAAATAAAGAAACGGAATCCTCTTCACCTTCTCCAGTGCACACTGTGGCAAACACATGTTCTTGTGAGCAATAAACGGAAGAACATTGAACTTCGATAACTCCGGCATGCCAGCTCGCAAATCCGATACTGGAATCTAACATTTGAAAACAAAAGACTACAATTAAGAATCCTAATTCTATACTACTAGTCAAGTTTAATCACAGTTCCCCCCATACCTCTTTCAGAATCGCTCTAAGAACATCAGCATTACTCAAAGACAAATCAAACTCAACTCTTTCCTCTGAAACAGAAGCCACACCAACACCACTAGAATCCTTCTTGCTTGGATCAAACATAAACTCCAAGACTCTAAGAGACAGAACTTCATTAATCCTCTTCCCATAACCATCTGAGTATTGATATCCCATGTTCATCAAATCTAAAGCAAACAAAGAAAAGAAGAGAATTCATGTTAAACACTTGCTCTTATCCATAACACAATATAACCACAATCAAAGGCTCAAGATTCAAGCTACCGAGTATGCAACGTATATCCTTAACGAATTTGGCTACGTATTCTATACACCATAACCATTCAGCTACTTGTGGAGGTCGAGATGCATATTCATCCATCAGTTCCTCAAGACTCAACTCATAAGCTCCACCATGGTCTTCCATCATGATCTGCACTTTCTCTAAACTCTCAATTTTAAGTTCCATCATCACAATCCGATCAATTCATACTAAATGACAAGCATAGATCCTAGCGATTCAGTAAACTAGATTCAACACCAATGATTACGCTATCATCAACAGGACTCGAAACAATGACGAAATCCAGAAACCCTAACAGAGAATTTACGCTAGAATTTGCAGAATAGGCTAAAATCGAGAAACAAAGAGACGATTCACTAACCGATATTTGTGGATTTGCAAATCTCCCGCCTAGAATTTCAAACTTTCTTTTTTTAGGAAGTTTCGAATCGATGAGCTTCTTCTCCGGTCATCATCACCACTATGTTTGAATCGAATTAGAATGTTGAAGACGAAGAGACAACTGGGCCGTAAAAGGGCCGTGTCAAGAATAAAAATCTTAATCCTTAAAATATATTATTGTAAAAAGGCCTGGCCCATTAAGTGGAGTCTATGCAGCATGAAAAGGAAAGAAACTTAAATAATAGGGCTGTTCGTTTGGTTGACGCAGACACCTGCGGCTGCGGCTGCGTCAATCTTTTTTTCGAATCTTGTTCGTTTGTTTGACGCGGTGACCTGCGTCTAGACGCTGCGTCAAGACGCTGCGTCTGGCGTCTGCAAATTCTGGACGCAGAATAAATCGGCGTTTGACTCCAAAAACCTGCGTCTATTTGCATTATTTACGTTTTTGCCCTTAACCCTAATTATTCTATTGACGCAGCCGCATCTCAGAAAGAGGAGTAGACGCAAGCATCTCATCTCTCGAAGCTCTCTCTTCTCCATCGCATCTCATCTCTCGAAGCTCTCTCTTCTCCATGGCATCTCATCTCGAAACTCTCTCTTCTCCATAGAAGCTCTCTCTTCTCCATAGACGCATCTTGAAGCTCTCTCCATAGACAGAGCT
The DNA here is from genome assembly GCA_932364175.1 of Eruca vesicaria subsp. sativa. Taxonomy (NCBI): domain Eukaryota; kingdom Viridiplantae; phylum Streptophyta; class Magnoliopsida; order Brassicales; family Brassicaceae; genus Eruca; species Eruca vesicaria. The sequence goes on along the minus strand of CAKOAT010186265.1, from coordinate 344,859 downwards.
CAAAGCTCTCTCTTCTCCATAGCATCTCGAAACTCTCTCTTCTCCATCGCATCTCATCTCTCGAAGCTCTCTCTTCTCCATAGAAGCTCTCTCTTCTCCATAGACGCATCTTGAAGCTCTCTCCATAGACAGAGCTCAAAGCTCTCTCTTCTCCATAGCATCTCGAAGCTCTCTCTTCTCCATAGCATCTCGAAGATCTCGACGACCCTCTCAAGTTCAGACCCTTTCAAGCTCAGACCCTCTCAAGCTCACACTCTCAAGTTCAGACCCTTTCAAGCTCAGACCCTCTCAAGCTCACACTCTCTCTCGACCCTCTCAAGTTCAGACCTTCAGGTACTATCTATGTTGCAGGGAATGTGTTCAAGTACCATTACGTGTGTGTTCTTCTTGTAAAGGAAAGTTTAGTCTTGTGTATTGTGTCATTGCATAGGAAAGTTTAGTCTTGTGTAAAGGAATGTGTTCAAGCATCACGTCAGGGTATTGTGTCATTGAGTAAAGGAAAGTTGGATCTAGAATGATTAGCTTGTAGACTAGTGATTCTTGATTAGCTTGTAGACTCTTCAAAAAGCTGTAGGTGGTAATATTGTCTAGTCTTTGCCGAAAGACTCTTTGTTAAGTCGTTGATTGTATTCTACATTCCATTCCCACAAGTCCAAAACTGGTCGTTAGTCTTTGTGTGAACACCTTTTTAAGACTGTTACGTGTTGAATCAATACATGTACTTTAAATTCACAAAGACATTTCATCAAGCCGTGGGTAGTAGTATTGTCTAGTTTCAGTCTTTTTCTAAAGACATTTCATGAAGCTGTCGATAGTAACACTGTCCAGATTCAGTCTTTGTCTAAAAACACTTCATCAGGCGGTGGGTAGTATTATTTTGTAGATCCACTTAAGCAATAAACAGTTTTCAATTCACATTTTTTGTCTGTAAATGAGCCTTTTTAAATTCAGTCTCTTTTTATCAAGACTTTTCAAATCGTATGTAGACTAGTGATTCTTGATCTAGAATGATTAGCTTGTGAAAGATATAACTCTTTGCCTTGTCGCATCTTTTTGCTCTTCTTCCTTGTTGATGGTTAATGTTTAAGCTCTGTTATTCTGATAAACAATTCTTAACTATATAGGTTATCTCACTATATAGTTCTATGTAGTTGTTCTTCTGGGTATTCTTGCACATGTGTTTAACCCATCAAGCTTCCTTAGTTCTTTCCCACTTGTGTTTTCTGTGAGCTTTGGCTTTTTAGATATGTCATTGTTGGAGTTGCTGTTAACTAATTTGCGTTATCTTGGTGTAGGTGTGCAAGACGTTATCTTTGGCCTCTCCAGCTCTCTCAAAGCTTACACGAGCTTCTCTCTCTCTTGTAAGCAAGAGCTTCTGTTTTTATATTTTGTTTGAATTGTCTTGGTTGTGGTGCTCTGTTTTGAGCTGAGTGTTGAGTAAAGTAAGAGCTTCTGCTTATTTTTCACTCTTTTAATTTTGCAGTGACTATCTTTTCAAGCTTTTGCTTATTGGTGGATTCTGGTGTTGGCAAGTCTTGCTTGCTTCTAAGGTTTGCATCCTTGTAGATTCAGTCTCTCAGCTCTCTTACATTTTGATTTGATGTAGATATGGTGAAAACACGAGCATCAAAATCTTTGGCATGTATTCATATGTGTGTTGTGGGAAAAGTGTATTTGTTTGATTCACAGGAGTTCTTATGGAACCGTAGATATTTTAATAAAAGATAATTTTAGCTATTTTAGCTATTCAGTGGAGTCCATGATCTTGGATACTTCAGTTATGTAGTTTTAAGTTCCTTTTGGTGCCATGGTGATCCTTGTGATTGACAAATATTGTATTTTAAACATTAGTACAATGATGGAGTATACAGATTAGCAGCCATTTGTACAAGGATGATATTTTAAATATGGAATTAAATAGGAACCAATTGGTTAAGGATATTTGGTATGCTCAAAGTGTAGAGATGCATTAGTTTCAACTGATAACTGATATCTTTGCGTTGATAACTGATAGAGATGGTTAATGTTTAAGCTCTGTTATAGTTCTTGTTGTGCTTGTTATTCTGTTATATAAAATGTTGTTGTTGTGGCATGTTCTTGTTCTTGTTGTGCTTGTTATTCTGATAAACAATTCTTAACTATATAGGTTATCTCACTATATTAGTTCTATGTAGTTGTTCTTCGGAAATGTGTCTATCTCTCTGTTTTATTTTTTTTGTGTAAGTGCTTATATGCTTCGGAAATGTGTCTATCTCTCTCTTTTTCGCAGGATTTCATCTCAAGCTCACACTCTCAAGCTCACTCTCTACCACTCTTCTCTCACGTTTAAGATGGCAAAAGATGTAAGGCTCTCTCACACTCTTGCTTGTTAGTTATATGTATGTATGGAACTGTCTGGTCTTAGTGAACTGTCTGGTCTTATGGAATTTGCTTTAGGGTCTGTACTTTAGGGNAACAGCGGTTTAAGAAAGATTTTCCCGACTGGAAGGCTTACAAGAACAAATACGATAACAGTAGGAAGAAGTACATCAAGAATAGGACGCTGACTCAGAATAGGACAGGGCTTGGGTTTGATAGAATGGGAAGGATTGACATGTCAGAAGATTGGTGGAATGAACGGGAAAGGGTCAGTTTCTCATTCTCTTATCTATTTTGTTTGTGATTGTGTAAGAACCTTGGCTTATGGTAAATGCTCGATTTGTTGTGCATTAATGCGCTCTTGTTATCTCTTACAGAACTAAACTGTGTGTTTTTGGTTATTGCAATTAAGTTTGTGTCGTGCTGAATCCTTACATAACTGAACTGTATGTTAGTGATGATGTTTGATTAGTGAGAGTAGCAGTGTGATACAAACCACGGTATGTTTGATTAGTTAATAGTGACAGTGTCTTGTAATCAGTTTTGTCTTTACGTTGAAGATATTTTCTCTTCTTACATTGTCTATACTTTGATTTACTGATAACTGGTGGAGTGAAGCTGAATATTACAGAACCCGAACTATCTGTTGGTGATAATGTTTGTTTGCATTTTTACTTTCTTCAATGTGCATTTTTACTTTCTCAGATTTTATATGTATCATTTTGGTTGACTCATTACCTGACTTACTCTTTTCTCTTTTGTTATATAGGAGTGTCCTGGGATTAGAAGAGCCTACTGCCAAGAGATCGATAACATGGATCTGTTTGAAGCAGAATTTGGTGGTGTAGTGGTAACCGGAGCAGAAGGTTGGAGCGCTCAAACTGGAGAAGCAAGTTTGGATTCGAGAGTTGGTGGAGACATTGGTGAGGATGAAGCTGATTCTCAGCCAGCAGCAGAGACTCAAGCTCAGCCCCAAACTCAACCAGCGGCGCAGACTCATTCTGGAGGTTCAAGAGCAAAACGTAGGCGTAAAGAGAAAGATGCGGTTGTAGAGTCTTGTGACAAACGGACTGCAGCACTTGAAGTGAAGAATATGCTAGTAAAACAAGTGTTGGAGCATGAAAAACCATTTAGTGTTGAGACCGTATTGGAGATGTTGTATGCACTGCCTG